>UESW01004161.1:909738-995020 GCA_900491605.1 Calamus simplicifolius
TTCCAGCTAGGGTGTCGCCGCAAGCTTGGTGTCGTTTGCCAGAACTAGGATGTCTCGTATGTTTCCGTCCTTCGGGTGTCGCCGAGCAAGATTGGGTGTCGTTTTCCAGAACTAGGATGTCTCGTATGCTTCCATCCTTCGGGTGTCGCCGCGCAAGATTGGGTGTCGTTTTCCAGAACTAGGATGTCTCGTATGTTCCATCCTTCGGGTGTCGCCGCGCAAGGCTTGGGTGTCGTTTGCCAGAACTAGGATGTCTCGTATGTTCCATCCTTCGGGTGTCGCCGAGCAAGATTGGGTGTCGTTTTCCAGAACTAGGATGTCTCGTATGCTTCCATCCTTCGGGTGTCGCCGCGCAAGGCTTGGGTGTCGTTTTCCAGAACTAGGATGTCTCGTATGTTTCCATCCTTCGGGTGTCGCCGAGCAAGATTGGTGTCGTTTTCCAGAACTAGGATGTCTCGTATGTTTCCGTCCTTCGGGTGTCGCCGCGGTGTCGTTTGCCAGAACTAGGATGTCTCGTATGGGGTGTCGCCGCGCAAGGCTTGGGTGTCGTTTGCCAGAACTAGGATGTCTCGTATGTTCCATCCTTCGGGTGTCGCCGAGCAAGATTGGGTGTCGTTTTCCAGAACTAGGATGTCTCGTATGCTTCCATCCTTCGGGTGTCGCCGCGCAAGGCTTGGGTGTCGTTTTCCAGACTAGGATGTCTCGTATGCTTCCATCCTTCGGGTGTCGCCGAGCAAGATTGGTGTCGTTTTCCAGAACTAGGATGTCTCGTATGCTTCCATCCTTCGGGTGTCGCCGAGCAAGATTGGGTGTCGTTTTCCAGAACTAGGATGTCTCGTATGCCGTCCTTCGGGTGTCGCCGCGCAAGGCTTGGGTGTCGTTTGCCAGAACTAGGATGTCTCGTATGTTTCCATCCTTCGGGTGTCGCCGCAAGCTTGGTGTCGTTTTCCAGAACTAGGATGTCTCGTATGTTTCCATCCTTCGGGTGTCGCCGCGCAAGCTTGGGTGTCGTTTGCCAGAACTAGGATGTCTCGTATGCTTCCATCCTTCGGGTGTCGCCGAGCAAGATTGGTGTCGTTTTCCAGAACTAGGATGTCTCGTATGCTTCCATCCTTCGGGTGTCGCCGAGCAAGATTGGGTGTCGTTTTCCAGAACTAGGATGTCTCGTATGCTTCCATCCTTCGGGTGTCGCCGCGCAAGGCTTGGGTGTCGTTTGCCAGAACTAGGATGTCTCGTATGTTCCATCCTTCGGGTGTCGCCGAGCAAGATTGGTGTCGTTTTCCAGAACTAGGATGTCTCGTATGCTTCCATCCTTCGGGTGTCGCCGCGCAAGGCTTGGGTGTCGTTTTCCAGAACTAGGATGTCTCGTATGCTTCCATCCTTCGGGTGTCGCCGAGCAAGATTGGTGTCGTTTTCCAGAACTAGGATGTCTCGTATGTTTCCGTCCTTCGGGTGTCGCCGCAAGCTTGGGTGTCGTTTTCCAGAACTAGGATGTCTCGTATGTTCCATCCTTCGGGTGTCGCCGCGCAATTGGGTGTCGTTTCCAGAACTAGGATGTCTCGTATGTTCCATCCTTCGGGTGTCGCCGAGCAAGATTGGGTGTCGTTTTCCAGAACTAGGATGTCTCGTATGCTTCCATCCTTCGGGTGTCGCCGCGCAAGGCTTGGGTGTCGTTTGCCAGAACTAGGATGTCTCGTATGTTCCATCCTTCGGGTGTCGCCGAGCAAGATTGGGTGTCGTTTTCCAGAACTAGGATGTCTCGTATGTTCCATCCTTCGGGTGTCGCCGCGCAAGGCTTGGGTGTCGTTTGCCAGACTAGGATGTCTCGTATGTTTCCATCCTTCGGGTGTCGCCGAGCAAGATTGGTGTCGTTTTCCAGAACTAGGATGTCTCGTATGCTTCCATCCTTCGGGTGTCGCCGCGCAAGGGTGTCGTTTTCCAGAACTAGGATGTCTCGTATGTTCCATCCTTCGGGTGTCGCCGAGCAAGATTGGGTGTCGTTTTCCAGAACTAGGATGTCTCGTATGTTCCGTCCTTCGGGTGTCGCCGCGCAAGGCTTGGGTGTCGTTTGCCAGAACTAGGATGTCTCGTATGTTTCCGTCCTTCGGGTGTCGCCGCAAGCTTGGGTGTCGTTTGGATGTCTCGTATGTTCCATCCTTCGGGTGTCGCCGAGCAAGGGTGTCGTTTCCAGAACTAGGATGTCTCGTATGCTTCCATCCTTCGGGTGTCGCCGAGCAAGATTAGGGTGTCGTTTTCCAGAACTAGGATGTCTCGTATGCTTCCATCCTTCGGGTGTCGCCGCGCAAGGCTTGGGTGTCGTTTTCCAGAACTAGGATGTCTCGTATGCTTCCATCCTTCGGGTGTCGCCGAGCAAGATTAGGGTGTCGTTTTCCAGAACTAGGATGTCTCGTATGTTCCGTCTTCGGGTGTCGCCGCGCAAGGCTTGGGTGTCGTTTGCCAGACTAGGATGTCTCGTATGTTTCCATCCTTCGGGTGTCGCCGAGCAAGATTAGGTGTCGTTTCCAGAACTAGGATGTCTCGTATGCTTCCATCCTTCGGGTGTCGCCGCGCAAGGCTTGGGTGTCGTTTTCCAGACTAGGATGTCTCGTATGCTTCATCCTTCGGGTGTCGCCGAGCAAGATTAGGGTGTCGTTTTCCAGAACTAGGATGTCTCGTATGTTCCGTCTTCGGGTGTCGCCGCGCAAGGCTTGGGTGTCGTTTGCCAGGACTAGGATGTCTCGTATGTTTCCATCCTTCGGGTGTCGCCGAGCAAGATTACGGTGTCGTTTTCCAGAACTAGGATGTCTCGTATGCTTCCATCCTTCGGGTGTCGCCGCGCAAGGCTTGGGTGTCGTTTTCCAGAACTACGATGTCTCGTATGTTTCCATCCATCGGGTGTCGCCGAGCAAGATTACGGTGTCGTTTTCCAGAACTAGGATGTCTCGTATGTTTCCGTCCGGGTGTCGCCGCTTAATGCTTTGGTGTCGTTTACCAAAACTAGGATGTCTCGTTCTCGAGCAATTCATTTACGACCAAGCAACCATAATTCAAAAGTTACGACACTCGTGTTTTATATATGATCTTGTGTAAGTTGACTCAATACATAAGCATCAAATTCATCCATTAAAGTTTCTGACGGCGGAACAATTATCTCCAGGTCTTCTTCTGTATTAATAGACTGCAAACCAGTCTGCCTGCTACTTGAAGCAGCTCTTTCCTTGGCCTGACTTTTCCTTGATCTTTTTGCCTTCTTCTCGACTGCACTCTTTAATCTGCTCTCTCTCGGGCGACCTTTCGTCCTAATTTGTTCAGGATCTTGAATTACCAGCTCTGAACGTGGTTTAGCTGCGCAGTTGGCATCCACGGCAGTTTTGAATAGAGGCGGTAGACCATCCATCACTACATTAAATGCATCTTCAGACATGGAGGCTATCTCTGCGAGCTTCGTCATCCGATGAGACAGCAAACAATATCTACAATCATAAACAGAATATGAACGATCACAAATTTTAAGACATTTATATTAATAAATTGTCACTGCGTACCGTGAGTTTCGTGTGCTTTTATCATAACCCTCAGTATTGCAGTCGAATTCGTCAAATTGGTATTTCATGTCCTTGCACCATCTCTTCAAGAAGTATTTATCTGGTAAACGAAATACGTCATTTTGATGAAGAACCAACAGGGCATGCCTACAATGGTACCCCTTGAACTGAAAGGATCGGCACTGGCATTGGACATCCTCAATATTTCTATCGTATGACACGATATAATCTTTGATCATCTCCTTGCCAATTCCATCGACTTCAATCCTTTCATACGACTTGACGGAATATATACAAGTGTTGCCAGCTTCCTTGATCAATTTAGTATTTGATGCAGCCATTTCAAGGATCTCATTCTGGAATTTTTTGAAAATGCTCCGTGTATACCTTCCAGCAGCTTGTCTCTCAAAAGGTGATGATGTCTTTAGGAAAGCTATCGTTTGCAAAGTCCTATTATCTTCCTCGTTTTCGGCCTCGTATCGTTTTTCCAAGGCATCTTCGTACTTACTTATAAACTCCGTTAATGTTGTCTTCGAATTTATAAACCCATCGAAGAAGTGATTAATGCCCTCGCTCCTTTGTGAAGATGACATCCCTGTTAAACATTTTGTCAACAAAAAATTAAAAAAAAAACGTTTAAATGAATCATGAATCAAAGCCACCATTGACAGACAAACCTGCGAAGAATGTATCCTTTAGGTAAACTGGAACCCATTTTTCCCGACATTCGTATATGACATTGAACCAATCTATAGACTTGCATTCTTTATATTTCTCCATAACATGTGCCCACCTTTCCTCGAAAGAATTTATGGTCAATGAATCATATATTGCCTCATCGAAATCAACCATAAACTTGGGATTTGCCGTGCAAATGTGGCCAATCTTTTCCGGTATCTTCTTCAATATATGCCAAAGACAAAATCGATGTCGGGTATTAGGAAAAACTTCTTTGACAGCAGCCTCGATTGCCTTATCTTGATCAGTAATCATGGCAGTAGGTGCTTGACCACCATTTGCATCCAGCCAAGTCTTAAACACCCATTTATATGTCTCAGTACTCTCATCAGACAACAATGCGCATCCAAGCAAGGTTGACTGTCCATGATGGTTCACCCCAACAAATGGACAAAAAGGCATTTGATATCTGTTTGTCAAGTAAGTTGAGTCAAAGCTTAGAACATCACCGAAGTATGTGCATGCCAATCTTGACCTTGGATGAATCCAGAAGACAGACCTCAGATGACCATTATCATTGAGGTCTAAGGAGTAGAAGAAATTGGGATTTTTGAGTTGCATTTCGGCAAAATGAATTACCATCGACTGAGCGTCTCCTTCTTTCAGCTTAGTCTGACGTTCGCGACTAATGAAGTTGCGAGCATCCTTCTCGGTGAAATCCAATTGTCCTCTGCCCCCTTTTCTCCTTGCTATGGCAGAGTATATCTGAGTCGTCGGAACATTCACGGCATGTAAATTGCTGATCTCTGCCTTCTCTGGTGTGCTGATCCTCCTATGCGACCGTAGATAACCAGCTGATGTTATGGAGAGCCCATGGTTATGTTCTAGGGAAACCTCATCCAAAATCCACTTACCACTTGGAGCATTCAGTCTTGCTTTTATGGATGCCATACAACCAACTTTCCCAGTATCCCTATGATTCATACTCTTCTCTGATTTTCTGGATTTTCCTTGCCTCCAACACGCCAGGTGCTTGAAGCAAAGTTGTTTTTTGTTGTTCGCTCTGCTACACACTGTTGTGATTCCAAAGCCAACTCGTTTCGCGTATCCATTGTAGAACGTATATACATCATCGGCTGAATTGAATTCCATCCCAGTTTGAGGAACTACAATACCATCCACTGCATTTGGAACGACGGGTGAAGCTGCACGGCCGGGAGTATTATCTTCTTCTTTCCGATCTACATTTTCAGCATCAACTGTGACAATATAAGCACGCATTCATTAGCAGCTACTCCTACGCGACACCCCAGTTGAAATCTACTGACAACCTAGTTCGAAGTCGGCCGTCAGTCCTTCGCGACACCCCAGACGAAATCCCACGACACCCTAGCTTTAGGGCGACGACACCCGTCTTATAAATGTGCACATAGAGAGAACCCGGCGACACCCTAATTGAATTCGGCAGAAAATCCCAGCGCGACACCCCTGTTGAAGTCTCACGACACCCTAGCTCTAACGAGACGACACCCGTGATTGAACAAGAGACCACGGAGATAATCCCCGCGACACCCTAGTTCGAAGTCGGCCGTCAGTCCTTCGCGACACCCCAGACGAAATCTCACGACACCCTAGCTCTAGGGCGACGACACCCGTCTTATAAATGTGCACATAGAGAGAACCCGGCGACACCCTAATTGAATTCGGCAGAAAATCCCAGCGCGACACCCCTGTTGAAGTCTCACGACACCCTAGCTCTAACGAGACGACACCCGTGATTGAACAAGAGACCACGGAGATAATTCCCGCGACAACCTAGTTCGAAGTCGGCCGTCAGTCCTTCGCGACACCCCAGACGAAATCCCACGACACCCTAGCTTTAGGGCGACGACACCCGTCTTATAAATGTGCACATAGAGAGAACCCGGCGACACCCTAATTGAATTCGGCAGAAAATCCCAGCGCGACACCCCTGTTGAAGTCTCACGACACCCTAGCTCTAACGAGACGACACCCGTGATTGAACAAGAGACCACGGAGATAATCCCCGCGACACCCTAGTTCGAAGTCGGCCGTCAGTCCTTCGCGACACCCCAGACGAAATCTCACGACACCCTAGCTCTAGGGCGACGACACCCGTCTTATAAATGTGCACATAGAGAGAACCCGGCGACACCCTAATTGAATTCGGCAGAAAATCCCAGCGCGACACCCCTGTTGAAGTCTCACGACACCCTAGCTCTAACGAGACGACACCCGTGATTGAACAAGAGACCACGGAGATAATTCCCGCGACACCCTAGTTCGAAGTCGGCCGTCAGTCCTTCGCGACACCCCAGACGAAATCCCACGACACCCTAGCTTTAGGGCGACGACACCCGTCTTATAAATGTGCACATAGAGAGAACCCGGCGACACCCTAATTGAATTCGGCAGAAAATCCCAGCGCGACACCCCTGTTGAAGTCTCACGACACCCTAGCTCTAACGAGACGACACCCGTGATTGAACAAGAGACCACGGAGATAATCCCCGCGACACCCTAGTTCGAAGTCGGCCGTCAGTCCTTCGCGACACCCCAGACGAAATCTCACGACACCCTAGCTCTAGGGCGACGACACCCGTCTTATAAATGTGCACATAGAGAGAACCCGGCGACACCCTAATTGAATTCGGCAGAAAATCCCAGCGCGACACCCCTGTTGAAGTCTCACGACACCCTAGCTCTAACGAGACGACACCCGTGATTGAACAAGAGACCACGGAGATAATTCCCGCGACACCCTAGTTCGAAGTCGGCCGTCAGTCCTTCGCGACACCCCAGACGAAATCTCACGACACCCTAGCTTTAGGGCGACGACACCCCCTTTGAAAATTTACGACACCCAACTAATCACGGCGGCGAGGAGGCCCGCGACAACCAAGTTACTAAAATTTATTTTTATTTATAAATAAAAAAATTTTACATTAGCCCTCACTGGGGCTTCTCTCCTTCGGTCGCTGCGTCCTCGATCTGGCGATGGAGGGACGCTACTTTCCCCTCCAGGTGGCTATTGGCCCGACGCAGGCCCTCTATCTCTTTTCTTGAAACCTCCTGGTATTCCTCGAGCGCCAGCCTGAGTTCCTCGATGATAGCGTGCGACTCAGCATAAACCATCGAGTCGATGGTGACGGTTGGGCGTCGGCTGCCATGGCTGCCAGTTGATCTCACCTCGCCTCTGGAAGCCATTTTTTCGTCAGTTCAAGCTGGAAAGGTGAGTAACGATGGCATTCCCTGGGTCTTATTTAAGGTTCCCCTGGCGGGTGTTTCGATAGCCATGCGCCACCATCTCAGTGGTTGTTCACAGGAATCGAATCGGTGCGTCACCACGCCCCGCCCTCCACGTTGAGTTTCGAGGGATGGGGAACAGAATAGTTTCGGGAAGCAAACAGTCTTAAGTTTAACGTTGTCCCAAGAGAAAATTCACGAACCCCTAGGATGATTTGGATTTCGGCCGAAACTCCTTCGCGACACCCCACTTGAAAGCTCACGACACCCTCGCTTTAAGGCGACGACAACCCGTGGGTTCACTGTTAATGCATGGGTGTCGTCCCCTTAAAGCTAGGGTGTCGTGAGTTTACAACTGGGGTGTCACGAGGGAGTTTCGGCCGAATTCGAGAAGGGATGTCTCGGGCGTCAGTCCTGTGATCAGTTCGACGCACGGGTTGTCGTCGCCTTAAAGCTAGGGTGTCGTGAGCTTTCAAGTGGGGTGTCGCGAAGGAGTTTCGGCCGAAATCCAAATCATCCTTGGGTGTCGTGAATTTTCTCTTGGGAGGACGTCAAACTTAAGACTGTTTGCTTTCCGAAACTGTTCTGTTCCCCATCCCTCGAAACTCAACGTGGAGGGCGGGGCGTGGTGACGCACCGATTCGATTCCTGTGAACAACCACTGAGATGGTGGCGCATGGCAATCGAAACACCCGCCAGGGGAACCTTAAATAAGAATGGGGGAATGCCATCGTTACTCACCTTTCCAGCTTGAACTGACGAAAAAATGGCTTCCAGAGGCGAGGTGAGATCAACTGGCAGCCATGGCAGGCGACCCCCAACCGTCACCATCGACGCAGTGGCTTATGCTGAGTCGCTCGCAAGCAGCGAGAGACTCATCGAGACGGCCGAGAAATACCTGGCCGTTACAACAAAAGAGATAGTGGTCCTGCGTCGGGCCAATAGCCACCTGGAGAGGAAAGTAGCGTCCCTCCAGCATCACATCGCCGGCGCAGCGACTGAAGGAGATAAGCCCCAGTAAGGGCTAATGTAATTTTTTTTTTATAAATAAAATTAAATTTTAGTACCTTGGTTGTCGCAGGCCTTCTCGCCGCCGTGATCAGTTGGGTGTCGTCAATTTTCAACTGGGGTGTCGTCGCCCTAAAGCTAGGATGTCGCGGGATTTCGTCTGGGGTGTCGCGAAGGACTTACGGCAACTTTTCAACTGGGGTGTCGTCGCCCTAAAGCTAGGATGTCGCGGGATTTCGTCTGGGGTGTCGCGAAGGACTTCGAACTAGGATGTCTCGTATGCTTCAATCCTTCGGGTGTCGCCGAGCAAGACTAGGGTGTCGTTTGCCAGAACTAGGATGTCTGGTATGGTTCCGTCCTTCGGGTGTCGCCGCGCAAGGCTTGGGTGTCGTTTGTCAGGACTAGGATGTCTCGTATGTCGCGATTGATTTTCTGCCGAATTCAATTAGGGTGTCGCCGAGTTCTCTCTATGTGGGGTCATGTTAAAGAACGGGTGTCGTCTAGTTAGAGCTAGGATGTCGTGGGATTTCAACTAGGGTGTCGCGAAGGATTAACGGCAGAATTCGAGGTAGGTTGTCGCCGGGTTCTCTCTATGTGGGGTCATGTTAAAGAACGGGTGTCGTCTCGTTAGAGCTAGGGTGTCGTGGGATTTCAACAGGGGTGTCGCGCTGGGATTTTCTGCCGAATTCAATTAGGTTGTCGCCGGGTTCTTTAACATGTGGGGTCATGTTAAAGAATTCAATTAACGGCAGAATTCAGAGAGAGGTTTTGGCAAGGAAAATATCATTGGATTAACTTTTGTATTTTAAGCCTCCTGTAGACTCCAGTAGCCAGGTATTTCAAAGCTGAAATATTTACAAAACAGTTATGACTCTCAGAGTGTCATAACTATTTCATTCTAAGGTAGTTACCCGCGCATTAAACGCATTAACTAACTTTAACCAGAAAAAATACTGTTGAATGTAATAAAGATATATAAAATAAAGAGTTCTTACTTGCTGCGGATGACATTTCCTCCAGAAATTTTTTTACACAGACTCCAGTATCAAGGTTTTCCAGTCCAGTAGCTGAAAAACTTTCAGCCTCTAAGCTGGAAGAAAATGAGTTCTTCTTGCAGAGAGGACATAAAACGGGAAAAATGGCGCTAAAGGGCATTTTCGTCCACACAAAAAATTTAAAATAAAGCGAACAGCATTTAATGTCCGTCGCGTTCAGAACTGTTACGTCAAAGGCCAGCCATACCGTCTGTCAGGTCTTCCACGTCGGAGCCACGTGGACCAATAGGAAGACGCGGTGCAGTCCACGTCAGCGTTGCTGCACCGGGGCCGGTGTACAAAGTGTTTTCCTTCCTTGTATTAAAAAAAAAAGGGTTCGTTTTGAGGAGTTGTAGATAAAGTCTGTTCTATGGTGTAATTAACTTCGTTACAACATAACCGAAACAACATGAAAACATGGTCTGCTATCATAACACACATGACCCATGTACCATATAATATTGTTCGAATGGAACCAAGATTTTTTTTATATTAAAATAATAAAAATAAAATAATGATTCTTTCGAGAAGCCTCCTATCTTTGAAATCAATGGCAGACTATTAAGAATTTAAGATACACATGCTTGCATACGATTTATATTACAAAAAAATATGTAAAAATTAAAATTTATATATTTTGATAATCTTTCATTTATTCATCAAATTGATTAATTACATTAATATTGTAAAATACATGAGATAAATTAAAAAAATCTATTTGACCGCTGAATCATGGTCTATGCATATTAAAACAAGGTAGCATCAAGTTCATAGGTTTTGATGGATAAATTATAGAAAAACATGATATCATGATTTTAAAACTATCTATATTCACAACTAACTGGTGCATAAATTAGCAAACATCAAAATATGTGGACTTTAATTTTTTAGATTTTTTTTATAATGTCTACCACATTTTATATTTTGGATCTTGAATTTAGGAGGCTGAGGGATATTCCAACGACTATATATATCCTTTCAATGGTGGGTATTCAATGATAAATTGGCATTTTGATGAACTTAATTTGTTAACACAACAAATGTATAAAGGCTGATAAAATATTTAATGGTGACCGTACGCAGTAGAATGATACTCTGAAAAAAAAAAAAAAAAAAAACACAGTAGAACGATACCAGTAAGAATATTCAAATAATAGAATAAAGGCTCATAAATAGTGACGAAAAATTATTTTATTGAGAGGATTTCTTCCATCTAGTAAGAATATTCAAATAATAGATATTGAAATATTACAATAGTCAAAAGACACGTGATATATATATATATATATATATATATATATATTTCAGTAACTGTTATTTGAAATTATTACTCAAACCAGCCCGTTCTCAGTCCATGAGTCCGCATTCGGATGCCATTTTTTCCATGGCCGTCACAGCGAAAGATTAATAGACACGATGGCTTTAAAAGCGAAAGGTAAAAATGGAAGAGCCGAAATAGGCATGTTTAAAAACCTGCATGCAATTGGAAACATGTCACAAAGTTGGCACGATCTCCATGCCTGTTTCTGTTTGACAGATCGATCGATGAGACAAATGTTTGGGCGGCTGGCAGGGAGAAAACGCGAGGCTAATACTGTCTCAGAGCATCACGGTTTTGAAGTCAAATTTAGCTGGCTTTGGTCAGAAGCACGCCATGCAAGTAAACAACGACCGATCAAACATCAAGATGAAAGAGTAGGTAGTCTTTGTTTCTTCTTCTTTTTTTTTTTTTTTTTTTTTTGCAAAAAAAATTATAAGAACATCTCACCAAGCATTTTAAAGAGATGATGATACGTAAATTAGAATACTAATTTTTGCATTCCACTTTCAATGCATGCATATGGATCTTTGACTGATCTAATCTGTTCCTCATCAAATTTAGGGGCCCTGATCAATTTTAAGGAGCCACTTGAAAAATGGACTACTGAACTTATTTGTTTAACTGTTTCCAGTTTACATTCTTTTTTCCCTACAATATCTGGATACTAACTGAAAAAGCTTCCTTCCTTCATAATATACATTTTTTTTAAAAAAAGAAGAGAGCCGGATGTTTATTAACTTACGTCTCTTCTTGAAAAACCTAAGCCTATGCTAGGAGGAAAACATAGTGGAGTTAGAGAAAAGAAATGAATAGGTCATATATTCACTCCTCTTTTAGGGAAAAAAAAGGGAGGGCTAGATGAAGTAAAGATTGTTGAAATTATCAGTACAAGAAGGGCCGCAATTTCGTTTTGTTATATAGACTAGTGTGAGAAAAACTCCACTAATAAAATGATATGCAAATTTTTTATTAATTGATTTTGATATTTTAAAAAGACCAAAACTATATATATATATATATATATATATATATATATATATGCATTGTCCTCTCTTTACTTATGCTAGTTAATCTTCAAAGCTTTTGTATTTAAGCATTTTTCACGTTCTATTCTATAATTCTTTTTATTATGTAGTAGATTATTCTACTAGCTTTATCGATGGTATCGGATGGTTCTTTTTGGGGCAAAAAGCTTTAAAAATAATTTGGTAAATCTATCTTACATAAAAAATAAGATTATATAATTATATATGATAGTTTAATTTTACTGATGTCAGTTAATCTTTTTTTGGTGGCACTCAAGGCTACCATTTTGGGTTTTGAGGGGGCTTCTATCGTTAATGTGAATTTTTATAAAAGTTTTATCATTTGTTTCAATTCTTGTTGAGTGAAAGAAGATAGATTTAGTTTCATTCTAAATTGTAAAAAGAATATATTCCATTCACTTGTTCCCGTCTTCCTCTTATTATCACAAGTTCTCTAAGCAATCATGATTTTTCCTTCTAGAAAGAATCTAATTTTGATTAGTCTTGTGAAAAAAAAATTCTTTCCGATTGAAGAAATAGTTGTTCTTATTAACTTTGTGTTATTTATCTTGTCTTTTTTATTTGTTTCTATTTAAATTATACATATGAGTTTATTTTAGAATGGAACAATTGAAGAGAACATTTCTATAGAAAGGCAAAAATAATATCAATGGCTTCAACGATCTATCAATGCATAAGTTCAAGAAAGAGAAGGCCTAGGTATCAACAATTTATACAGGGGTGGAGGCATAGGTAGTGATAAGGGATCTTTGGCTCCTAATATTTTAAAAGTTTTGTTAGAAATGATATCATGAAGTAAGAGAATTATAGTATAACTTGATTTTTTCAAAAAAAAAAATTTAGTTTCACCACTAGATCTCTCTACTTTCAGTAAGGCTCTACTAGTGAAATGGATGTGAAAATTGATTTCAACAGCCATAACAAGTTGTAAAAAAAATTGCTAAATTACGCTTATCGTACAGAAGAAAATTTGGCATTAGAGTAAATAAAGTCTTTCTCTCATTTTCACTAGTTTAGAAAAGAATTAATCAATATCTTAGTAGTTTTTGAACTATACTTCTTTCAAACTCAAAAATGATATGAGTATTAGATTCTAAGATGATTCTTGGCTAGATAATTTTCCTCCTAGTCATCTAATTTTTGACTTTTAAAGTTATAGTCATATCTCTAAGATTTGAAATTGAAGAGTGGGTAGATGGTACATGAAGTTGTTCAAACCTTTATCTTGGGCTTAGTATAATTAACTCTTTAATTTGGAGGCTCTCTTTGAGATAGTGAGGCCTTTCAAGTATGTAAACTTTCTAGCGAGCGTGGAGTTCAATTAGGGTATTTATTTCATGAGCTTTTTCTATAATTCCTTAATCAGGGAAACATTCTTTGGCCTTATCATAACCAATCTAGAAAGTTATTGTATTGAAAAAAAATTGAAATTTTTGCTTGGCTAGCTCTGTAAAATCGGCTTCAAACCAAGATGTTCTTGTTAAAAGGGATTAGTCGATTAGCTTTGGTTGTTTATTGTATAATGCTCCTTTAGAGATAGATTATCTTCTATCTCTTTTTATCATACTTTTTCAAAGAAAAAAGAAACCTTATGAACTTTAATCTGTCACCTTCTTCACATAACTTTAGAACTTGGAATCTTCAGCACCTATGGAAGCCATATTTTCACCTTGGAGGCTAGTATGAGATAAGTTTCTCTTCGCTATAATATAATGGTTTTTATGGAAGGAAAGAAGTTCAAAATTTTTTTCTTTTAAATCCTCTTTTATGCTTGCTATTAATTATTTGAAAAATCCTCTTCTCTTTGGTCGGGAAAGGTAACGGAAGCTCATGCTATAGTAAAAGCTTTATAAATAAATAATTTTTGCTAATTTGCCTTTTGCATATAAATAATTTTTTCTAAGAATATTAGGGGAGATCCACGCTACTGTTCATTGTCACAAACAAAAAAAAAAAGAAAAAGAAGAAGAAGAAGAAGAAGCCAACTTGCCTGTCACTTCGACGAGAACAAGAAAAATACGGTCTTATAGCTGCCAAAAGATTGCAGACTGTTATTAAGTGTGGCCAGATGATTCAGCAGACATAAATAAAGGAAACTGCTACGGTTCTTTTAAGCTTTTCCCGACACGAAGGGCAGACAAGAAATAAACAAGATAGAGAAACGGCTGTCACTCTTTTAAGCTTTTCCTGAGACAGGGAAGACGAAATAAACAAGAGAAACGGCTATGACTCTTTTAAGCTTTTCCTGATAAAGGGAGAAGAGAAACCGGCTGATTGACCGGCTTCTCTTGTGGTTGAATTAAATATTCTGGCAGGATTTAGAAAAACTGGAATACAGAGAATTAGATAAATGGAAATTTACAGTTCATTCATTTTTAGGTGAAAGGGTTCAAACTTCCATATTTTTTTTTCAGAAAAGCTGTATAAATTCTTGTAACATTCTTAATGCCCCAGAATTTGAAAGCTAGGCCAATGGAAACTGGAGATAATTGATAAGGAGTGATAGAGGATGACTCCAGGATATAAATTTAATATAAAATAAGAAATTTTGCAATATAACGGATTGAATTGGGAATGCAGCAGGTATTCAAGGCACCAAATAACAGTGGGAGAGCAAGGCACATCCATAAGTTCTTGGTAAGATTTCTATGTGATCAAGAGAATGGCGTAAAGCATTCTTCTTACCTGATCGCTTAACAGGAAAAAAAAGAAAGGAAAGCTTTTGTAATTGCTGTGCAACACATACATAAAACCATCTACACCCTGTTACATCATCACATGTGACAAAACTATTCAAAATTTTGATTATTTCAGACCTTCTCTTGCATCATTTTGATAAGATGCGGCTCTATCAATTGATTTCCAGTGCTATAACTTCCAACATAACGCCTACATTCATAAATTATGAAGACTGGATCTGAAGTCACTAAGAGGAGACAATATTTTATGGGGATTGCCTTATTTAAAGATGGCGAAAAAAAAATGTCTCTTACAGTAAGTTCTAAAAGCCGCAATTCCCGGTGTATCGCTAACCTACAAGTTCCGGTGACCTCTATCTAACGACGACCTCCAGCTTTTCTTGGAGGTGGAGCCGACTCTTCATCATCAGACTGAACATCCCCATATTGCCACATCCTCAGCCTCTCACGTTTTGCTTTAGCTTGGAACTCCTCCAGGCTGTCAAGAGCGGCTTGTCTTTGCTTACTGTCCCACCTCTTCCTTCTTTCTAGTCTAGCAAGTCCCTCCTACGTACAGAAAATATTGAAGTCATCAGAAGAGCTCCAAATAACTTCAGAATATAATGGAAAGAATGCACATTCAATTTGAATATTCATGCACTACTGAAGACCAAAGTTTGAAGTTCATACAATCTCCAGCGGTAACATAAGCTACTGATGTTTTCACTTACTTTGTGTGTAGGTGTGTCACAGCCTAATAATCCATTTTGATGGAATTAGCATCAACTCAGGAAAGAACATGCACATAACCATTCATTATGTAGTAGTGTGCAATACAGAAAATGGTGTAGTTGATTCTTAAGTAAATCAAAACCATTTCTTTTCATCTTCACTCCTAAATAGAAAAGTTAAGCTGTAGATGATGCTGACTGGAACCAGATTTTGACCAGAAACCAAGCATCATTCCATCTTCATGGAAAATGGGGCAACATGAATTTAATTAACTCTGCTTCAGGTTCATGGATTTTAATCCAGTATAGAACCATATGTACATGTACATATGGATAAACATTCTGCAGCCTGGTGACTTGCTATCTGTATGAGGGACATAAAATTGAAAAATCCATACTTCTGAGTTTAGAAGATTCAAAAACAATGGAGCAAAGTATGGAAATTCTTGCTAAAACATTTTAAAGAAAATGACACCAGCGAAGAACCAAAACAAGGAGAAGATGTTGAAACAGAACATGGTTACGAGAAAACCTCTACAGTAATGCTGGAAAAAATCACCTTTATACTTGTGATACCCTAAATTTAGTTCCATATTGAATAGAAAAAAAATGTGTCATGTGCTTATAGCTCAAATTCACTTGCTATCCATTAACTTCCACTTGAATTTTTAGGCCACATGATTTTGGTTTACTAACGAATTTAATTGGGCCAGCAGATGGGCTTAAGGTGTTACAAATGCTATCACAGTCGACTTGAGTGTGCGGAATAATGAAAGGGCTACCCATATGGAATGGTGGAGTTTCGTCATGGTGTGGAGCCATCCTTGCAAACCCAGCTCAGGGATAGATTCTGGCTAGCTTATGACATGCGATGAGAACGTTACATTATAAGAAAGAAGACTGTATACTTCAACTTTAGTACCACATTGGATAGAAAAGAAATGCATCATATGCTTATAACTCAAGTCCACTTGCTATCCATTAACTTTTATGTAGTTTTGGCCCACTAACGGTGCTAATTGGACCAGCAAGTGGGCTTGGGACGTTACTGTCACCGGGCTTTCGATCGGCATATGCAAGTGCTCCCTATGGCCACTAGGTCCTTGCGTCTACGGGTGATGGCGTTAGAAGATTCCTCTCCTAATCAGCTTAGACCCCACAACACTAAAATAAAGCCCCAAGCCAAGTCCCACAAACATAGCGATATATGGGAAGCAAAGCCTTTCCAACCAAAAAACTTTCCACTAAGTAACTTTGGATGCAATGAGGTTGCCCGTAGGCCAAACACTTCTCTCTGTCCCTTACAAAGATCACTCAAAGTACCCGCACCAACCTTACTTAAAAATACGAAACTGACCTTGGCGCCTCGCATCCGCGCACCTCCTGTGCATACTGGCCTAGTCTCGTCTGCGTTCAAACCCGCCTGGCCTAGACCTCTGCACGGCCTTGATCTTTGTTGGTCAAGCTGTATGATCAAAATTGCATGCTAGGTGCTTGCTGAGTTTATTAAATTGATTGATTTATCTCCATGAAGACCTCTGCTCCTTTCTTTTATAGCTTGGCCATCGCCTTGCTTTGCGTGTTGCATCCGTGTAGCCTATCACCTCAAATCACCGCCTAAGTAGCTTTATCAAATGTGATTCTCCCTTGGCTGTTGGATGATGAAATGAAGGGCCAAGATTGCCCAAAGCCATCGTCTTAAAGACTCCTTCAAAAATACGGTTGCCCAAAGCTGGGCGCGCGGCCGACTGGGCCGCGAGTGCGCAAGGGGGCCGCGCGTGCGCATCCGCTGCTTGGGCTGGGCGGTGACAATCCTTCCCCCGCTGAAGTCTCGATACCCTCGTCGAGCCATGTCGGGCTCGAAACTACCGTGCAGTAGTCTGGCGTACCTCGCCGCCACACACCTTGACCCTCCTGGTCAAAGTCTCCCGGATCCCAATGCGACTGCCTACCATGTGCACCCTGTGATGCCTTCTTGGTTGGATAGCTCTCTCGCCGAGCCATCCCGCCTGCTGCCTCCTGTTGTAGCTGACATGCCTAAACCTGCTACGCATGCGCCGCCCCAGTGCCTGCGTGCGCCACCGCCTAGGTGCGAGGTCGCCGTGAAACTTCAAGTCTGGTGGTGGGCCGCTCCGCCCCAGCCCTTCACCGTCTTGTCTCGCCCCTCCGCTGGCACGAAACAAGGACGTCTACATCTTCGGATCAGGATGCCTCCTCGATGAGGCATAACCTCGGCCTTGGCGTTGATGAAGAAATCCATGTCTAACACCATGTCGAGATTGTCGAGTGGCAAAACCTTCATGCTGCAACGCTTGCCATGAGCCCACCTCCAATGTGGCATCTACTTGGCCCAAAGACTCCATCTCCTCGGAGTTTATGAGCTTCACCTGACAAGGCATGGAAAGCGCTCCTAGGCCTAATCTGTGCGCCGCTCCCTAGCTCACAAAACTGTGCGTCGTGCCGATGTCAACCAAGGCCTGTACTATCCTCTCATTGACCCGAACCCTTACGTGCATCAGACCTTGGCTCTTCTCCATCGCGGTCAAGGTTTCGATTGTTATTAGTGGGGATAACCTCACTATTTATCCTTCCTCTGAACTCTCAGATGCCTTGTCTTCTTGGTTAGTAATGGCGACTACTGTCGTCACTTTCCTTGGACACTCCCGTGCCAGATGCGGTCCTCCGCATATAAAGCATTCGGTAAAATTTGCTTGTGCCTTTGGTTTTGCTGCTGCATGTGCTGGCACGTCCTCTTTCTTGCTTGCTCGACCCCGTGGTGGTGACGTGCTCTTGCGTTTGTCCTTGTCCTGGCCACCGCTATCCGAAATTGTATTGCTACGAAAGTCTACCAGCGCCTCTGCTGCTACAAAGGCTGAAGGAATATCCCTCACCTCTTTCTGCGAAGCTCAGCCTATGCCCACCCCTGTAGGCCCGCGAGGAAATTAAAGAGCTTATCCTCCTCGAACATGTTGGACACCTCCAGAAGCAGCGTGCTGAACTGCGCCATGTACTCCCGGATGCTTCTGTCTGCAGCAACCTACGCAAGTTCTCTCGAGCAACCCAACTTGCGTTGCTCGCAGGAACTAACCCTTTAGCTCCCTCTTGAAGATCTCCCATACCTTGATCCTAGGATGCCCTGCATGGTCATCCTCGGCTGTCCTGATCCTCCACCAAAGCTTGGTGTTGCCCTTCAAATATGTTGAGGCTCGATCCACCTGATCGGCCGCTAGGATCTTCGCCGCATGAAAATAGACTTCCATATCCCATATGAAGTTCTCCACCTCCGTCGCGCTCCTGACTCTGCCGAAGGCCTTAGGCTCCCGGACCTTCGCTTCCTTTGCCGGAGCACCGACCATGTTAATTGGACTTCGCGCCCCCTACTTTTGTCGGATCAACTTCTCCAAAGCATGGATCCAAAGCTCCAATCTCTCCTCCATGGCCAAATCTGATCGTTGTTGTTGCAGATTTCGATGTTCGAGATCACGAATCAGTCCCTCGTGCGCCTCCATCAGCTGATTGTATGAAGTCCGCAACTCGGTCAACTGCATGCTCAACTCCGTGCATATAGCTACCAAATTCATGGTTGATTCATCTCCTGGATCTCCCATAATCTCCTCCAAACGGATCACACGATCAGTAATCGTCACCATATCTTGTGCTTGGAATTTGCTTAAACTGAGCTCTGATATCAATTGTCACCGGGCTTTCGATCAGCACGTGCAAGCACTCCCTATGGCCACTAGGTCCTTGCGTCTACCAGTGATAGCATTAGAAGATCCCTCTCCTAACCAGCCTAGACCCTACAACAATAAAATAAAACTCCAAGCCAAGTCCCACAAACACAGCGATATATGAGAAGCAAAGCCTTCCCAACCAAAGAACTTTCCACTAAGTAACTTTAGATACAATGAGATTGCCCGTAGGCCAAACACTTCTCTTTGTCCCTTATAAAGATCAATTAAAGCGTCCGCCCCAACCTCACTTAAAAACACGAAACTGACCTTGGCGCCTCGCACCCGTGCACCTCTTGTGCATACCGGCCTAGTCTCGTCCGCATCCAAACCCACATGGCCTAGACCTCTGCACCGCCTTGATCTTTGTTAGTCAAGCCGTATGATCAAAATTGCATGCTAGGTGCTTGCTGAGTTTATTAAATTGATTGATTTACCTCCATGAAGATCCCTACCCCTTTCTTTTATAGCTTGGCTACTGCCTTGCTTTGCGTGTTGCATCCGTGTAGCCCATCACCTTAAATCACCACCTAAGTGGCTTTATCAAATGTGATTCTCCCTTGGCTATTGAATGATGAAATGAAGGGCCAAGATTGCCCAAAGCCACAGCCTTAAAGACTCCTCCAAAAATACGGTTGTGCAAGGCTGTAAGACGGACCGCCTGGGTGCTGCCAGGCTGGCAGCCAGCCTGGGTGCGCCCCTGGCGTGCCCGGTCTGGGCCACGCGGCCGCCTGAGCACGCTCCCAGCTGGGCCACGCGCACGCGCATCCCTCGCCTAGGTCGGCGGTGACATTACAATACCATTAACAAATAGTATTTACTTAAATATTTTTTTAAAGAAAGAATAATATGAAGCCAATTTAGAATTTTAAAGGCAGAGGTTTTCTTATTTTGAAGGAAAAGCAATTGATATCTTAAGGAAAATTGATTGAAATGGTATGGGAATGCGGAACAAAGACCTAAAGGGCACCCGGCAAGGAAAGTTCTATGACATAACGGATGCATGAAAAGAATAGGAACATCCAAGGTACCATGGATGGATGCTGTGAGAAAAAGACGTGAAGGAGCTGGAAATGACATCACAGTTGTTACTAAGCAGGAATGTTTGCCCAATATGGATCCATAACAAAGCCAACCACAAAAAGTTGGGATAAGACTGGATGGTTATGATTGTTTCTTTAAGAACTAAAGATCACTTTTGTTGATTCTTATTAGATGAATAGGGATCAGATGTTCAGACCTGCAGCAAGGCAGCATTGATACTGGATCCAGCTTCCACGTCAACCAAAGTCACGAAAATAACTGGTCCAGTCCCTTGTCCTCTTACTTTCCCACCTGAAGCATCTCTGTCCTCAACCATAGCCCTGAATTCTTTTGAACTGTTCAGAGTGCACTCACTCAAATACTCTGCAGCTTCCTGACCAAAGTCTTCTTCTAAATTAGGGATTTTAATGTATGCGAGGCTGCACAGCTGAGCCAAGCCAGGTGCTGGGGAAACTGCAGGATCCAGAGGTCGCAAGCGACTATATGGAACCATTTCTTGGTTTCCATAGTCAATGTAGAAGACTTCAAACTCGTCATTTGGTGATTCAACAGTTCCTCGTGGTCCATTGACAATCTGCACATGGAAACAAGCACCATGACTATTTGAAATTATATTCTTGATTCGTACATGTGAAGGAAAGCATAGATAAAACAAGTGCAGAGAGGATTTTTTTTTTCTCCAACAGATAATCCAAAAATAAGTTTCTGACAGTACATTATACTGTATGTAGAGTGGCAGAAGCTTCTATAGACTTTTAAGTGACCAAGAATCCATAATATTGATATGTTGCTTTCGGAAATATAATAAAGTGAGATGACTGTATCTTAAAATGGAGTGTCTATTAAGCAACAACAGAACATTTTTATTGAGGAACCCATCATTTTCTTGAATAAAGAGTTCAAATTGGGAAATCCACCACTGCACCACAAACTGCAAAAAATGCATAATGTGACTTAAATAAAAAGTGCAACATGATTCATTGCTCACTGACACTTTAGCATTGTTTATGTGGCTGTAACAGTTCCTGAGATGCAGTTTACCAGCAAAGTAAGAAATTGGATGCTCGAGTGATATAAATTGTAGGTGAAGATTCAGCAAGACTACGCAATCATTCCATCAATATAAAATTTATAACACAATCTGAATCCCATTCTCTACCAGGTTTAGATAGGTATTCCGGATATCAAATGGAGAAGGGAAAGAGGCCAAAAAAAGACTCAGAAACCATGGGACCTGATTATTTTAGCTGTCACATGTGAGATTTGGGACTGATTGCAGTACCAGGATTTAGAAGTAAGCTAACTCGAGTTCACAGATGAGAGAGATGATATGGTCCCTCTTAACTCCTGGGAAATGCTGGTGCTTGCCAACTGGAAGAAAGAATTTAAATCTGATGGAGAGAATATTGCCAATCTTTAGCATAGGAAAAGCAGGACTGCTGGATGGGTTTTGTGGTATCTTGTAGTGGAGGGTTTTTTTGGCCTTGTTTGACTATACTTCCTTGTTGTGTTCCATTGAAGATAGTCACAGTTATTTTGTACTCTCTTGATTTATTAAAAAATGTACTCTCTTTTTTGGGCTTGTTTGACTATACTTCCTTGTTGTGTTCCATTGAAGATAGTCGCAGTTATTTTGTACTCTCTCGATGAAATGGGTAGGTTGTTTCCTAAATGTACAATTTTTTTTAATTAAAAAAGAGATATTCCAAATATTTGAATGACGGGTAGTGATTCCATGGTTATTATATATATAGGAAGTACTTTGACACATACCATAGCCCTGTTCCAGGAGTTATCTGGACTGAATTGAGCGAGAACGATATCACCCTTCAAGGGATTAAAAGAACCAATTATTGGAGGTTCTTGGAGGTTCAATGAAGCAAGTTGTTGTTGAATAGCCGCCACCTGATCACCAACTGTTTGGACATAAAATCTTCCACCATCCAGGACTTCAGTAACCGCAACCTGGACGCAGATGCCAAAAAGATGGGATCATTTTTTGAACCAAAACCATGGAGCAGATATTGAATTATTCTTTGATGTACAGCACCTTGAGCACTTCCTTCTGTTTGGCTTCAGATGTGGAACCATTAGAAACTTCTTGTCCTTCAACATAGTTCTCCCAAATCTAGAAAAAAGAAGAAAAATTTAAGAGCCATGATTTAATAATCTGAAAGGACAAATGTTTTCTTAATCATAGCTCACTTTCAGCTTCTGTTGCTTTGCAGACTGCTCAGCCTGAGAAAGGAGGTGAGCATCTGGAATCCTGTCAGAACCAAAAGAAGTTTGGAACTTTGCCAGTCCAGCTTCCAGAAGAATCACAGCCACATTGGTCCTGGACTCCCATAAGGAGCCTAAGAATGTGCCTGTCCGATCAACTGCTTCTATCTCAATCTGCATTATGGAAAACACAATTTAGACAAAGTAATGCAAAGAGGTCAGAAGAGTTAAGATAAGCAACTCGACATCCCGCTGCAATATCTTTCTCCTCATTAATGCAATAGCTTCATCTGAAAAAGGCTCATCTCGACCAGGGCACCTAACACCAGAAAAGGAGAACGCAATGCTACATGTTTCTTTAGGTATCAGTAATTTAAATCGATGGCCACTGAGGACGTATTCAACTACAGCTGTAAGCCTTCCACTTCGTTGCAGAAACGGCAAGAAATCTCTAGCTTTTTTTGCTGAAGCCTGAGTCAATAGAATCAGAAATTAATAGACCATACGATTCAAAATTAATCAAATGCAACAAGAGATGTTTTATCTTCTAACCATTGTCAGATCTTTTATGTGCGTCACTGGAGGAGGATCTTTAGCTGAATGAATTCCTTTCTTTCCATTGATGGCACGTGATTCAGCTGCGAGCAGAGCATCATAATAATTTGATCTTTCCTCAAAATCTCGGTGTCTGATGACAGTGCCAAAACCACGTGAAACAACCATCTCGCCGACATTATTCCCTGCTGATTGGTAGCCAGAAGAGGGAGCAGAGGAGGTATCATCACCCTCAGCCTTTGATGAAGAGACAAGGAAGACCGATCCAAAATCCATAACCCTAGAATCTGCTGAGCCGGATACGGCCGCTGAATTGGGTCCATCAGCCAAGTTGACCTTCCTTGAGTATTCCATTGACACATTCACCTGAAAACAGATGAATTAGCATAAAATTTGTTTAAAATATCGACCAAAATATTCCATTGTGAAATTGCAAGCTCGGCTTCATACTTGGTGGCCAATAAGACGAGAACGTAAGAATTCCCTAGCCTCACGGGCATAGGGTGCTGGCTTTTCATCTCTACGAGGATTTCCCATCTTAGGGGCTCTAATGCTTGAAAGATTGACTCGTCGCTCAGCTGAAGGACTGCCATAGGGGGCAGCAACATCAGCGACAATAATGCAGTCCCCACTCACAACCTCTACCACCTAGAGAAGATAAAAGGCAAGCATAAATAAATCATTACAAGGAGATATGATCAAAATAATTTCAAGTCAAAACATCCACTTACTTCTCCTGTGAAGTTCTGATCATGGATTGCCTTTGAATTTGATGCTGGAGGCACATAGTTTGTCCAGATTCTCAAGCGATCCTTTTTTGCTTGAAGCTCAGCAGCCTTTAGCTTCCGTTTGGCATCATTCTCCATCATGTTAGCACTCCATTCCACAAATTTAGCTAAACCCTGTGTAGAAAGAGAAATCTGTCACTCAGCATAACCATTTCGAAAACATAAGGTTTTAAAAGCCCTCAAGAATGTTTTTCTTCTTCTTCTTCTTCTTCTTCTTCTGAGGAACAAAGCCCTCAAGAATGTTAATATTAACAATATTCACTTGCAAAATATAAGATAAGAAAGCTTGAAAAATATAGCAAGTCACCAAATATTCATCTGGAATCAACATTTACCAAGCGATTGAAAATTTAATGATGGATGGTCAGATTCAAGACCATAGTCCACTGAACACAAGATAGCAAGAAGATAAAGACCAAGACGTAAGCATGTAACAGTTGAAAAAATGGACAATAGTCACAAAACCATAGGATTTTCCAAAAGAAAAGCAATGTAAACCAAAACACACTATATGAAAAAAAATAGAATTTGACCTTCTTAAAGGCACTTTGTTGAGCATGTGAATTTAATAATTGAAATTGGCTCTTCTTAAATGTACTTTGTACAGCATGAAAGCGCACATGGGAATATTACATGTAATAATATGACGCAAGCATAAGTATAATCTACAGGCTGTGGGGAATTCATTCAGTTTAAAGTCATGGATATGTAAAGTATTTATTAAAACTACAAAACTCTAGTATGTAATCAAGCATAACATAGCAGCCGATTATACTAGTACATATATCTCCAAAGGCTTTCTAATGTCAATGATTCTACCTCCTTCAAGAGCTGCACAAGTAATCAAGTGCTCATCTACTGTGGCAGTCAATAAGCAGGCTTGAAGAAAGAAGACCAAAGATTTTGAATAGGCCCAACCCAATACCTGGTACGGAACAATAGCTCCCTCCTTCCCCCACAACCAAAAAAAGATAAAAAGGTAAAGAAAAGCATGACACTTGCAACATTGGAACGGTGAGATAACAGATGCTATTATTCCAAGATAACAGCATACTCTAGATAACCACATTAGAATCATGGATATCCCCGAAAAGATCCAGTTGATCTGATTGCCCTTACACAAATGTATTGACATTAAAGAAGCAGAGACGAGCATCTTTTAGTTAGTGAATTTTAGAAAGATGAATTTCAGACAGACAAAAAGTACCAGAGGTTGTCAAACATAAATTTCGCTTTCATGTCAGATAAACATTTAGGAGCTTGTGTGATGGTGGATTTGGAAGCAAACTGATGGGCAAATGGGCAGGCCATGGAAAAAGTGAGTCCCAAGGGAATAAAAATCAGCCATACATGGACAATACTGGACTGTACATGGTCAAAGATTAAGGATTCAGTAAAGCACCAATTAGATATCAGGAATGATATCTTAAAATCGTACTCCTAGGAGTTGTCATACTTGTGGATCACGAATTCAGAATCCACACTGGTGCTGCTGAATAGGAATGTGCCAGCTTCTTACATCCCACACAAATATTGGCAATTTATGCAGCATCAGGATGACACTAGGATGTGAACAAACCAAATTAGAGTAAACCAGCTTTAGATAGCTCATCTTGTTTTGCAACTGAGTGAAGCTCAAGACAGTTCATTTGGTTTTGAATTGAACTTGAGCTGCTTGCAGAATGTCCCATGAGACTGAATTTCCTCAAGCCTTCAAATACTTTGAGCTAATTTCCACGATTATCCCACAACATTGTAGATAAAAATACATTATACTTATAAATTGCTGTGTTCTCTGGTTATTACAGCATAAAATTGGTTTCCTATTCATGAAATATATAAGATATTCTAAAAATCTATTTATTCCTAGTTTGAGCTTAATCAAGCTGAGAACTGTTCTAGGAATTAAATGAGCCAAATTTGAATTTTGAGCCAAACATGAGCTTCTCATCAACAGCTCATTTGTTTGCAGTCCCAGGTGATACACACTGCATTTTGACAAAACCATCAAGCCAAATCAACTTTGCTATTATGATGTCTTTCTGCACTTCATTGTTCAAAATATGGTAATGTCTGGATCAGTTTAGAATATAATGGCATGGAACTGATGTTTAGATTAAGCATTCATCACAAAGGAATTTAAGACTAGTAAGCTAGTATTTGAAGATGATGAATTTCCTAACCAACTGAAGCTCTTCTTTCAGGGACTACAAATGTGAAAAATCTAATAGAAAAGGTTTTAGTTATCAAACAGCTGTAGTTTCACCACGGTGAGGTAAAATTACAGCTAGTACTTAGTAATTATATATATATATATATATATATATATATATATATATATATATATATATATAACTAACGCATGAACATGTGAAGAACAAACCAGAGATATAAACAAAATCATCATGGAGTACTATGTCTTGATTAACTATTCCTTGTTGTTTTCTCAATAAGCAAGCATTACTTCTTGTCTGCATCATCCAAAAAAATAAACCATACATTTTGCACAAGCTCCAGAGCAAGGTCCTTTGCAGTGTTGCCATCAGGATAATATACTGAACCGATTAGGTTGCTGAACTTGTCTACACCCTCTAGCACAATCCGTACCTGGCATTTCCAAAAACAAAGCTGAGAGACTAAGAGACAACAAAATATGCAGCAGAATGGACTGGCCACAGGAAACTAGCATACATCTCTATTTAAAACACGAATCTCTGTGAAGTGTTTGGCTTCCCTCCCAAATGGATCTGGCAAAACTTCAGACGATGCTGAAGAGGCAGCAAGCCTCTGTGCTGATGTTAGTGTTGGTCGAGTTTTGTTAGAAACTTCTCCATTTGCATCTTCTGTGGTTGCTTCGATTTCAGGAACGACATCATTTACTGCCCGTCTTCCCATGGAAGGAGCCTAATTTTGAAGAGTTACAAGTCTGTTAGCTTGAAATAGTGCTCACACAAGAAGAATACTTTGATCAAGTGTTGGTGCAATACCTGGATTCCTGCAACAAAAACTTGAACAAATTGGAACTCCGGAAGTAGGTAGACACGCACAGTACTACCGTCACGGACCTGCTCAACAATGCCTTGCATGGGTCTGCCTTTGTTTGAAGCCAGCAGGCCCATTGCATCCAAACTATTAGGATCCCCAATGGCTGAAGGAGGCAGGTCTCTAATTGATGCCTCAGAAGCCCCAGGTACCTGCAATTATCATATAAAATTTTCTTAGAAGTGACGGCCAGTTCTATATCCTTGTTTCACCATGATTTCATAAATGCTTGTTCTTCCTGATCAAGGAGCAGAACAGAGATGACTTGATTGTTAGATTGTGACATGAGCTAGTTTTCAAGACAACAGTAGACCCCTGAAAGTTGAAAATTGTTAGACCCTCAAAAGTCAAGGATCATTAGACCACAATAATGCGCACACCTGGATAAGAATGGGCAAGCACATGTATACTGTCACTCTTTCCGAATGGCACAAGCAAGCCAAAGACTTACTTCTGTGGAAAGATGATGATAAACAAAACCCTTCCTCTGTACATTTCATAACGGCCATAATGATAGAAGAAAGCATACTTGCCTTGCTCCAACGACCTAAGCTCTGTTGCTTAGCTTGCTCCTCCAATCGCTGCAGTTCTGATAAGTATGGGCTTGCTTCACCTTTCTGTTGGCCCTGCTCCCTTACCTAATCAGAATTGTTCATCCAAGCCAGTAGAAAACAAAAGTCAAATATCAACCAAGATGCTGAAATAAAGATAGTGAGAGCAAGCCAGTTGTACACTAGTTAGCCATACCTTCGCCCATCCTTCAGAAACAACTAAAAATGCAATGTTCTTATCTCCAAGAAAAACAGAACCAAACTCTCGTCCAATTGATGGCACAGTGTAATCCACCTTGAACGTGACGTCCTATAGAAATTAAGGCTATCAGTTGTATTTTTATTTCTGAAAGGTAAATGGAAATGTCTGAGACAAAATAAACATAGATATGCTTCAAAAGAAAGACCTTTCCTATGCAGAGCTTCCTTAAATACTCCCTGCTGTCCCATGCAAACGGTTCATCAATTCCACCTCGACGTGCCTGTAACATGGTACAATATAAAACAAAAATACTTGTATCAGAAGAGAAGGATAATCTACAATATAAAACGAAAATACTTGTATTAGCAGAAAAGGATTATCTGATGAAATAAAAACAAATCAGTGCATAGCAGTCCATACATATAATAAAAAGGAATACAAGAAAGATGATCTCTAGGATTTGAAATTTGAACTCTAAAAACTATATTTTTATCATATGGTTAGAATCTTTTCATTATTCCAAAAATAGTCCTTTTTAATGGAATCTATCTTGTCATATGAATTGATGTGGCCGGTGGTGCCACGTGGACAATAACAGCAAAGTTGGCAGACGGCGTGAGCGGAAGCTGGCGGACGCGCCTCTCCCAAGTCGGCCCAGCGGACCCGACTCTCCCAAGTGGCCCCCAGCGGCCCCGACTCTTCCAAGTCGGCCCCAGCGGATCCGACTCTCCCAAGTCGGCCCCCAGCGGACCCGACTCTCCCAAGTCGGCCCCAGCTGGCAGGTCCACCTACTACTCAGCCTGCGCCACCTGACACCGCCAGGCCCACCTACCATCTGACCCACGTAGCCTGACACATCTAGGCCCACCTATCGTCTGACCACACCGTTGATGGGACCAGGCCCACAACGCCAGGCCCATACGCTCGATGGGACAAGGCCCACCAACCAGTTTTCATTCACGTAATAGCCATTATCCCCGCAGATATTCCTTTTCACGGAGTTCTATGTGGTTGACTCCCATGCGGATACATAAGGCCTATAAAAAGGTAAGAGGACTCAGTATCAAGGTATGTGAACACAAGCATCCACACAATCATACTCACATTCACTTAGACACTTCACTCTCCTAGAAGGCTCTTCGAATCCTCAGGATCTTCCCTCTTTAGGGAGCTTCTTCAAGCTTCCTCTTTGCTCCCTCTTTGCTGTGACCTCGGTCGCTGACTTGACCATCGGAGGGTCCTCGCAGGAGTTTCCTCCGGCAGTGAGACTTCTTGTAGGTTGCTCATTCCGAAGAGGGCTACATCAGCAGACGAAACTTCTCTCCGGCATCTAGCTCTAGTAATCGAGAGTCATCAGATTGGCGCACCAGGTAGGAGAGGGCAGCAACGAAACGAACTCTGTCACACTTGTTAAGGGAGTTTTCCTCTCCCTTTCATTAGCAATGATGGTAACGCGTGCCCAGAACGCCTCTGCCGGTTACCCTGGGGGGCACCTTCTATCGGCGAGCAGTAGGAGGTCAACCTTCCCATTGCCAACCCATCGGCTACCCCCGTGCCACTAGCTGCGGCCACTCAAGCTGAGCAGTTGGCTGCGCTCACTCAACAAGTTTAAACTCTCACCGCAATGATCCATGGACTCTGGGAGCAGCAGTCCGTGACCACCCAGCATCAACTGCTCCACCCGCACCACCGTCTGCTATGCTGGCCAGCCAGCAATCTGTGAGGGGAAGATCCCCCCATCGAGAGGCTGGTCACCGCCGAGTTTCTCCTCGAGGGCACCGCCGGGAGCCCCCCAAGAGGTCACGCTCCCCTGCTCGCAGTCCGGGCGAATCCTCCCGAAGCCCCGGCACCAAGAAGAGCCAAAGCGAAGGCATCACCTACCGCGTTCTTCCTCTTCTTCTTCTTCATCCTCTGGGCCATCAAGAAAGATGTCGACCATTAATCGCCAAGCGAGGAACATCTGGATGAGTACCACCGCCGGTTGGAAGAGCTCATCAGAAAAGTCAACAACCAGTAGGAGGAGTATGGCACCCGCCGCCCTCCTTACACTCGCGAATCCTGGACGAGCCTGTCCCCTCTAGATTTCGACTCTCCCAACTGGATCTGTACATGGTACCACCGATCCTCTCGATCATCTCGAGAGTTATAAAGCTCTCATGCAAGTCCAAAAGACTACGGATGCCCTTCTGTGTAAGGCTTTTTCCACCACTGTATGGAAAGCCGCCCGTGCCTAGCACTCCCGCCTGTCCCCGCACAGCATTGATTCCTTCCGAGAGCTGAAAAAGGCATTTCTAGTGCACTTCGACGCTTGTCGGAGGATCCCGCGGGTCGCGGACAGCCTCTTCTCCATGCGTCAAAGGAGGGGGAGCCGCTTCGGGACTTCATGGCCCGGTTCAAATCTGCTGCCCTAGAAGTTTACCATCTAGTGGCAACTCTAGCGCTGAAGCGGGGACTTCTCCCTTCCCACTTCACTTTCTCTCTAAAAGAAGCCATCCGTTTCCTACTCTGACCTCCTCCTCCGTGCACAGAAGTATATCCATGCGGACAAGGCTGACTTCACCCACTAGGAGTCTGAACGGGGATTCAGCCGGAGGTTCACCCGTCCTGAGCCAAGTGGATCCTCCTGTCCGAAGAAGCTCGAGCCTTGCGCCGATCGGACAACATGCACCGAAGCCTCGCCCCCGGAAAAGCGAGCTCACGCCTCTTCTCGCCGTCCGCTCTCATATTCTTATGGAGATTGAGGGTGAGCCATATCTCCAGCGACCTCCTCCTATGAAAAAAGTCTCTCCCGCGACAAAAGCCGCTATTGCCGCTTCCACCGGGATTACGGCCACGACACCGACAACTGCTACAGTCTGAAGCGCGCCATTGAGGAACTTATTCAGCGGGGTTACCTTGAGAAATATGTTCAGAAGGCGCCCCCGACGGTACCGACGCTCATGGGGCCCCCATCTGCTCAGGCTGCTATCGACAACGCCCCGACGGAGAGAACGGTGGGAATGGTGTCCTGGGGATCGGCCTCTCCATCTAAGCGGTCAAGGAGGAGCGGGGGTTTAGATGATGTAATCCCCAACAGGGAGTCAATCAGGGTAGAAAATGTAAATAATAAAGGCGTCGTTGTTTCGATAACGATCGCCAAGCACCCTGTAAAAAGGATCCTGGTTGATAGTGGCAATTCAGCCGACATCATTACTTACGATGCATTTGTTAGGATGGACTTGCCTTTTAACTCTCTTCGGCCGGTAGCAGCTCCCCTGGTCGGTTTTACGGGGGATTCAGTAAGGGTGAAAGGTAAAATCTCTTTGCCAATGACGGCCGAGACTCCGCCGCGCCAGAGCATAGTTATAATGAAGTTCCTGGTCGTTCGAGTACCTTTGGCATATAATACCATCCTCGGCCGACCCGGCCTCAACCTTCTCGACGCGGTCATCTCTACTAAGCGCTTGCTTGTGCAATTCCCCACCAGCAACGGAGTCAGCGAAATGCAAGGAGAGACCAGTTCGGTCCTACCCTGCTATCACGCAGCTTCAAGTCCCTAAGGAGTCGAGCCGACTTCGGAGGTGCCAGACCTCAGAGAATCCAGTAAAGGAGGAGAGCTGGCTGAGCGCCTACTAACCTTTCCACTGGAGGACGATCCAGCGAGGATGGTGCGAGTCGGCGGACTCCTCCCTCCAGAAGACCATGATCGCCTCTTAGCTTTCCTGCGGGCTAACTCGGACATCTTTGCCTGGTCGACGTCCGACACGCCTGCATTCCATCGGATGTGATCACTCACAAGCTCAACATCGACCGAAGCATCGCTCAATCCGACAAAAAAAAAGAAGTTTTGCTTCCGAGCAGCAGAGAGCTATTGATGAGGAGGTCAACAAGCTTTTCGCTGCCAGCCACATTCGGGAAGCACACTACCCGAACTGGCTGGCCAATGTAGTTATGGTCCGAAAGACGAATGGGAGCTGAAGGATCTGCATCGACTTTATCGACCTCAACAAGGCATGCCCAAGGACAGCTTTCCCTTGCCGCGGATTGATCAGCTGGTAGACTCAACATCCGGTCACGAGCTTCTCAGCTTCATGGACTCCTTCTCCGAGTACAACCAGATAAAGATGGATCCGAATAATGAGGAGCAACCTCCTTCGTGACCAAGAAGTGCATTTACTGCTATAAGTAATGCCTTTCGGCCTCAAGAATGCGGAAGCAACTTACCAAAGGTTGATGAACAAAGTCTTCCAAGACCAGCTGGACCGGAATATTGAGGTTTATATGGACGATATGCTGACAAAGAGCGCCCGCGCCTTGACCATGTTTTCGACTTAGGGAGACGTTCAACAACTTTCGTCGTTTCCAAGTCAAGCTGAACCCGAAGAAGTGTGCCTTCGGGGTCACGACGGGCAAATTTTTAGGCTTTATGGTGACCCAGCGAAGGATTGAGGCAAACCCGAAGAAGATCAGCGCCATTCTTGATATGAGGCCGCCGACCAACAAGAAAGAGGTGCAGCGGCTCACTAGAAGGGTGGCAGTCCTAAGCGTTTCTTTCCAAATCAGCTGAAAGGTGCCTACCCTTCTTTAAAGCCCTGCGCAAGTAAATGGTTCGAGTGAACAAATGACTGTCAGAAAGCTTTCGAAGGACTGAAAATGTTCCTATCTTCCCCGCCACTCCTGTCGAAGCCAAGGACGGAGAGAGTCTTTTCCTTTACCTTGCCGCCTCCTCAGAAGCTGTCAGCTTCGTCCTGTGCGCCTCGACGTCGACGGGACCAGAAGCCTATCTACTACGTGAGCAAGGTACTCCACACGCTGAGGTCGATACTCTAAGACAGAGAAGATTATTTTTGCTTTGGTCATCTTCGCCCAGCGTCTCGTCCATACTTCTAGGCTCACCCTATTGTGATGCTCACGGACCAACCCCTTAGAACCATTCTGGCTCGCCTGACACCTCAGGCCGACTTGCCAAATGGGCGATCAAGCTGGAAGAGTTCGATCTCTCAAGCAAAAGAAACTCCTGTGGAGCAACCCGACCGAGGTTGGCGATATAGGGGAATTTTGGATCCTCCACGTTGACGGTGCCTCAAACTCCCAAGGAAGCGGTGCCAGTCTCATCCTTACGGGTCCGAGGGGCGAGAAGGTGGAGTGCGCCCTTCGTCTCCTGTTCAAAGCTATGAACAACCAGGCCGAGTACGAAGCCCTGTTGGCTGGGATGAGACTCGTTCAGGAGCTTAGGGTGAAGCGTCTCAGGGCCTTCACCGATTTCCAACTCGTCTTCGACAAATCAACGGAAGTACGAGGCACAGGACCCCACCATGGCTCGATACCTGGATAAGGTCCGACTTCTAGTCTCCTTATTGGCCTACTTCAATATCAGCTACATTCCTCGGAGCGAGAACGCCAAGGCCGACACTCTTTCCCGCCTGGCCACCTCGATCGGCAGTGTCACAGGGGACGCCTACATCGAGCATCTGGAGAGGCCCAGCATTGAGACAAAGGAGGTCCTCCTGCTGGCCCAAGAGCCGACTTGGATAGACGCCTACATCCGTTACCTTACGGGCGGCACCCTCCAGTTAACTGCGAGGAAGCCAGACTGCTCAAGTGGAAAGCCTCAAGTTCACTCTTTGGACGAATCTGTACAGATCATTCTCCTACCCCTTCTCAAATGCGTTGGACTGCAGATGCAGACTACATCCTCAGAGAGATCCATGAAGGCATCTATGGAAATCACCTGGAGGCATATTGCTGGCCCAAAAGGCCCTCCGTCAAGGTTACTTTGGCTTACCATAAGGGAAGACGCCGCCAAGCTGGTTCAAAAATGCGACGGCTGCCAGCGGCACGCGCATATTCAGCGTCAACCGTTCGCCTCGTTGAATTCACTCTCGGCCCCATGGCCCTTCGTCCAGTGAAGGATGGACATCCTTAGACCATTCCCCCTGGTCTCGGGCCAGCGGAGGTTCTTGCTCGTCGTCATCGACTATTTCACCAAATGGGTGAGGTCGAGGCGCTAGCCAAGATTACCAAGAGCAGAGTTAAAGCCTTCTTCTGAAAATCTATCATATGTCGTTTCGGCTTGCCTTACACCATCGTCACCAACAATGGCCGACAGTTTGACAATGCCACATTCAAGACTTTCTGCCCGAGTTGAACATCCGCCACCGATTTATTTTTGTCGGCCACCCGCAAACTAACGGGGAGGCTGAGGTTATGAATCGCACCATCCTTCGAGGACTCAGAACTTGGCTAGATGGATCCAAGGGCCGGTGGATAGAAGAGCTTCCCAGTGTGTTGTGGGCGTATTATACAACTCCAAGGGCTCTGACGGGCGAGACTCCCTTTAGTCTCGTCTTTGGATCCGAGGCGGTCCTCCATGTTGAGATTGGCTTGCCGAGTCCTCGGATGGAGTCCTACAACGAAAAAGATAACCCCACACAACTGAGAGCCAACCTTGATTTCATCGATGAAGTGCGCGATCGAGCACGGCTCCGGATGGCTGCCTTCCACCAGTGGACGGCCAGGTACTACAATGCCCGGGTGCATCCCAAGGCGTTCCATCCCGAGACCTAGTCCTCAGGAAGGCCGAGGTGTCCAAGCCAACGAAGGGAGGCAAGTTATCCCCAAATTGGGAGGGTCGTTACCGTATCATTGAAGTACTTCACCGGGGGGCATACCGGATTGAAGAGCTCAGCGAGCGATCCATCCTGCATACTTGGAACGCGGATAACCTTCGCCAATACTATCAATTATGTATCCCCTCCAAGAGTGTCAATAAAGGATTTCCTCCATATTATACCTGGCTCACCTCCGAATCTGAGGACTTATTATCTAAAGGAGCTCGTCGGCATCGTAGCTAACGGAACACCACTCGGTCCGGCTAGGAGACGCTCCGAGTCGGTTCAAGTCCTAACAACTCTGTACCGATCGAGTCACCCCTCGAGCTGGCACACAAACCTTCGAGGCAGTTCTAAAGGAGCTCGTCGGCATCGCGGCTAACGGGACACCACTCAGTCTGGCTAGGAGATGCTCCCGAGTCGGTTCAAGTCCCTAACAGCTCGTACCCGATCGAGTCGCCCCTCGGGCTGGCACAAAAACCCCCGAAACGTTCTAAAGGAGCTCGTCGGCATCGTAGCTAACAAGACACCACTCGGTCCGGCTAGGAGACGCCCCAGTCGGTTCAAATCCCTAATAGCTCCATATCCGATCGAGTCGCCCTTCGGGCTGGCACACAAACCCCCAAAGCGGTTCTAAAGGAGCACATCGACATCGCGGCTAACGGGACACCACTCGGTCCGGCTAGGAGATGCTCCCGAGTCGGTTCAAGTCCCTAACAGCTCCGTACCCGATCGAGTGGCCCTTCGAGCCGGCACACAAACCCCCGAGGCGGTTCTAAAAGAGATCGTCGGCATCGCAGCTAACGGAACACCACTCGGTCCGCTAGGAGACGCCCCCGAGTCGGTTCAAGTACTTAACAGCTCCGTACCCGATTGAGTCGCCCATCGGACTGGCACAAAAACCCCCAAGGCGGTTCTAAAGGAGCTCGTCGGCATCGCGACTAATGGGACACCACTCGGTCCGGCTAGGAGACGCCTCCGAGTCGGTTCAAATCCCTAACAGCTCCATACCCGATCAAGTCGCCCCTCAAGCTGGTACACAAACCTCCGAGGCGTTCTAAAGGAGCACGTCGGCATCGCGGCTAACGGAACGCCACTCGATCCTAGGAGACGTCCCTGAGTCGGCTCAAATCCCTAAAAGCCCCGTACCTTATCAGTCGCCTCTCGGGCCGGCACACAAATCCCGTGGCGGTTCGAGAACCTAGCAACCTCGTACCCATTAAAGCCATTTCTCGGGTTAGTTTATGAGTCCCTAAGGCAGTTCTAAAAGGCCCCCTAAGCGCGTTCAGTCTTCTTCAGCTGGCAGTAACCTACTATGTCGGCGGCCGGATGCCTAAAGAGCGAGGGACTTAGCTAGCAACGCAGGCCCCTGTGGGTCCGGGTTGGACTGCAAGGGTAGCAGTGGCCATTTACTATCGAGCCTAAGTATCCGAAATTACGACGGCACACATATACATAGAACAATTGTGAAGAATGAGAAGAAACTTTTTAAGCAAAATACTTTCCTTTTTCATTGGTTTCTTCGGCAGTTACAAAGTCCGACTTGAAGACGGTTACAAAAAGAAAAGGAAAATGATACAAAGAGTTCCTAATCTATGGTCCGCCAGGCCTCGACTCTCTGCCAACCTCGTCCCCGCTCGGCTCTTCGTCGTTCAGGTCCCCGGGCTGGATGGCTTCAAGATCGAATTATTAATTTCGAAGACCTCAGACACCTTCGCCTTACACTGGTTGAAGCCTTGTGCATAAGCGTCGATGCTGGCCTCGGTCACCTCTTGCTCAAACTCTGGCGACCCTCGGAACTTTGCAACAGCGCTTTGAGCCCGGGCCTCGGCTTCCGGGCCTGTGCCTCAGCTCCCCAGGCCCGACTCTCGGCCTCTTCGACTCGGGCCCCGGTATCCCAGGTTTGGGCCATAGCTTCGGTCCGCCTCTGCTCCGCCTCGCATGCCGTCATCTCTGCCATGGCGGCCCTTCCCAAAGCAGCCTGAGTCTCGACTGCCGCCACGTCGGCCCAGTCCTCGGTGTCCTTAAGCTGGCGGACCAGCTCCTCCATCCTCTCCTCGGCCGACTCCAACCTAGCCGAGACTACGGCCAGCTTGGCCTTAGACACGAAGGCTCGGCCGTGCTCGATTGCCGCCTTGCTCTCTGCCACCTTGAACCGGGCCTATCACTCATCCCGATCGACTTTGGCAGCGAGGAGTTTGCCGCCCAAGTCATTCTCCCGGGCCTTGGCCTCCTCCAGCTTCCGGGTGAACTTTTCAGTTAGTTCATTGCATCGACCCCGGAACTTCTCCATCCTCTCTTGGGAGCGTACGGTCGAGTCGCACATCCGAATCATCGAGTCACGGAGGGCGAGGACTCCATTGGCCATCTGCACATATCAACTTGTCAGCTATGTGTCACATCAAATAAGCAAGAAGAAAAGCGTGATCAACAATTACCTGGAGACCGACACATAAGACTTGTCGAGAAGCCCGGCGACGGTCTGCTGCCGAGCTGCGCACGGAATTGCGGCAGCTGCAGCCTCCCCAGCAAGCGCTCTGCCAGCCCCGCGTCCTCCATGGTGGTGAGCCTCGGCGTCGGCCGCGGGGGTTAGCCCGGCGCTTTCCCAACCGCTCGTCGAGTCATGGATCGTGTGGTTGGCGGCTGCGAGTCTTCCGGCTCGGCCCCGTCTTCGTCCTCCAGCTCCGCCCTAGCGCCCCCCGCCGTGGTCGTCGCCTTCCCCTCTCCGGCCACTAGGGGAGCCTCTTCCGCCTTCGGCTCGGGAGGAGCCAGATGTCTGCTTTCGGTTCTTGCCTGGCCCTTCTCGGCAGGCTCCGCGCCGATGGAGGTCCCGACCTCGGGATCCAACTCCACAATCATCGGCCCATCGGCGGCCGAGACCCCCTCCTCGGCATCAACAGGTGGGACCGACTGAACCCCCTCCTTCGCATGCGCTACAGCCGGCTTGGGAACTGCTTCACCCATCGACGCTCGCCCGGGATCCCCCTGCTAGGCTCTTCCGCAGTAGCCGCCTCTGCGGCTGGAGCCGCCCCTACAGGAGTCTCTGAGGCCCGGGCCGGCTCGGCCTGGGCCTTGCTTCGGGTCCTCTTCACCGGCCTCACCTCCTCGCCGGCCTCCTGTCTCTTTCTTCGTAGGGCCGCCTTCAGCTTTTCGGCGGGCACCTTCATCGCTGCACAAAGAATCAGCAATCAGTAAAAGAAAAATCAGACCGCGGACGAGAAAGGCGGGTCTCGCACTCACCAACCGCCGGAGCCAGCTCGGCCTCATAGAGATTCTCCTCCGCTAGTAATTCTTTGTAAGAGGGGATCTCGAAGGATGTCAGGCGGTCATAGAGCTCTTGATCCCTATCGTCCATGGTGAAATTTTTGTTGGGGCCGTCATCGGGTTCCCTCTAATCCGCCCTCACTCCTTCCACGTGGGCAAACAAAAAGCGAAACTTCCATCCCTTGACCTTGGAAGGGAGACGAAGAGGTAGGGCCCAACCTGGCCTAGAAGTAAAAACCCACCACGCATTCTTGCTGTGGTGGCGGAGCTTGTAGAAGGCTCGGAATAAGGAAAGCCTAGCCTCTGAGCCCTAAAAGAAGCTAAGGATGACGAATGCGCAAATGATCCAAATCGAGTTCGGAGTCAACTGCGCAGGAACTAACCTATATCTATCTAGCAGGTTTAAAAAGAAAGGATGGAAGGGAAGGCGCAGTCCGCACCTGAAGAACTCCTCGTACAGAGCAACCCGACCGGGCTGATTAAAGGTTACTCTGTCCTCGGGTCCTGGCACAGACAGCCGAATGAAGCTAGGGACCCTGTGCCTACTCCTAAGACCTTCTATCTTTCTGGAGGTCATGGTGGAAGCCACCCCCCGGCCCTGCCAAATCGGAGCTGACTGCCGAAGGAGCCGGACGGGTGGAAGGCGGAGGATCTACCCTACTCGGAGACTCTCGAGGGGACGGCTGAGCGCCGGTCGCCGAACGGTCACGGATGGTGATTCCTTCGACCGGTCAAGGCACGCAGCGGACCAGAGGGACATTATCCTCATCATCGGAAGAGCGAGAGGAGCTCACCATGGGTCTCTTACCCTCCCTAATGGCATGACGATCCATGGGTTTTAAGGAAGGAAACAAAAAGGGGGAACTGACCTGGTGTTAGGGAGGAAGACGAAGACTGAAGATGTCGGGCTTCGAGGACTCAGAGCTTAAAGGAGGAAGAACAACGAAGAAGACAGTGATAGCATAAAGGCTTCCATCAGGCACGAGGGACGGTTTTATACCATGATTTTGAATTGCCTCGCCCGATGCCTCGCCACATGGACTGCCGCCATTGCACAAAATGCCCAGCTGTCGACAATTCCGCCAATGCTCGGTGTGCAATGCCTCATTATGCCCAAAAAGCAAAATTTTCGGCCAATGATAGTACATGGAAAGCGGCAAAGTAATGATGGCACCGCCTTTTTCCCATCCCTCGAGAGGCTCTCTCTCAATGCGTCCGATGCTGACGTCATCCCTTACCTTTTCACTTGATTACAGAAGATTTTCGAAGCGACATCGCCTCGAGAGAGCGCGCCGCACTTCTGGCAATTAAAGGCACCGAGAGCTGGCAATTATTTTCAATTTTTGCACTCCTTTCGCTCAAGGGTCAGTCGATGTGTGGCCCCTCATGCCAGGAGGGGGGGCATCTGATGTGGCCGGTTGTGCCACGTGAACAATAACGGCAAAGTTGGCAGACGGCGTGAGCGGAAGCTGGCGGATGCGCCTCTCCCAAGTCGGCCCCAGCGGCCCCGATTCTCCCAAGTCGGCCCCCAGCGGCCCCGACTCTCCCAAGTCGGCCCCCTAACGGCCCCGACTCTTTCAAGTCGGCCCCCAGTGGCTCCGACTCTTCCAAGTTAACCCTCAGCGGCTTTGGCAGGTCCACCTACCACTCAACCTACGCCATCTGATACCGTCGGGCCCACCTACCATCTGACCGCGTAGCCTAACACAGCTAGGCCCACCTACTGCTGACCCATGCCGTTGATGGGACCAGGCCCACCAACCACCAGGCCCATGCGCTGATGGGATAAGGCCCACCAACCAGTTTCATTCACGTAATAGCCATTATCCCCGCAGACATTCCTTTCACGGAGTTCTACGTGGTTGCTCCCATACGATACCTAAGGCCTATAAAAAGGTAAGAGGACTCAGTATTAAGGTACGTGAACACAAGCAGCCACATAATCATACTCACATTCACTTAGACACTTCACTCTCCTAGAAGGCTCTCCGAATCCTCGGGATCTTCCCTCTTTAGGGAACTTTTCAAGCTTTCTCTTCGCTGTGACCTTGGTCGCTGACTTGACCATCGAAGGGTCCTCGCTGGAGTTTCCTCCGGCAATGGAACTTCTTGCAGGTTGCTCATTCCGAAGAGAGCTATGTTAGCAGACGGAACTTCTCTCAGCATCTAGCTCTAGTGATCGAGCATCCTCATGAATATTGCCATGAAACATATTAAAAGAACGGTCTTCTTCTATAAGTTGTTGTCATGAAATTTCGATATGGTGATGTAACCAGGATTTTGAGAAGCCAAAATAGCAACATGAAAATCCAAGCATCCATCCAAGAAGAAGTCAAATTTCATCCAGTTAAATTCAATATTACCAATTACTCGGGTTTTATTCATAAATTACTTGATATTTGATGAGAATATTGGATGAGTATGCATACCAATCTAGGAGCAATGAGAGAAGATAAAGTAATGGTCTTTTCCGGTGGAATCTCAGTTTTTGTGCTTCCCATTATCACAAGGCAATCCCCAGAAGGAACAGCTTTTACCCTCCCTCTCAGCCATCCTGTTGCGCCAGCTGTTGATGCCATGTCAACTACCAAGACCTGCGCCTGATGAAAACACTACTACATCAGAAGAAGGCAAAGAATATAAAGATACACACACATATAAGTATGCGTATTTGCGTAGGTAAACTCTTATTTTAAGTCTCCAACTCCAAATCGCATACAACCCGGAGAAGTACCAAAACTCTTAAACTCTTACTTTAAGAATATAAAGATATACACACATATATTACTCTTTAACAAAAAGTTACCGGAGAAGTACCAAAACTCCAAATCTTACATTACTACTACATTTTTTTTTTTTTTGAAAGAAAGAATATATAGATTGGTGTTACACATGGCTCTTTGTTATTTTACTGCCTACGACTACGAAACAGAAAGCCGTGAAGTTTCAATCGATAAAACAACTAGTCAACTACTGCTACTTTAGGATGAAAATCTCCCCAGCATCACCGAAATCGCATACAACCCGGGCTTTCTATGGATCTACGAGACGTCTAGCATAATACATCGATTTGAGGGGGGAAAAAAGCTCAATTGAGTTGACACTCCGACGCTCCAAACAAACCTGGTGCAAACTCGAGATAAGGAATAGATAACTGGATCGGGGAGGGGGGAACGACTGGAATCGTTAGCTTTCAAGAAAAAAATCCAACCGGAACGAGAGATCGGCCAGCGGATTAGAGATGGATGGATAAATCTGATCCAGAGATCACCTCGCGCGGATAACCCAAATTTCGGCAAAAGAACGCAAAAGAAACCACTTTTTTTCATGATCAAAAGACAAATCTGCATTGCATTCGATATAGATCCGAAGAGAGGCTTACCTCAATCCGATCTCGACAGGAGACCGGATTTTCAAGTGATCGGAAGAGCGAGAACGAATCCGATCACAGTTCGATCTCCTCTTCGTCTCTCTCTTGTCGTCCGATATCCACACGACCGGACCGGAGAGAGAAGAGGAAGAGAAGGAGAAGAAGCAAGGCGCACACGGGCTCGGAGAAACACCTTACAGGGGACTCCGCCGGAAAGAGAGCATAACTTCGCAGGCGGAGGGTACTTCTAAATACACCCCAAAAATTACTCTTTTAACCCTAAAAATTTAAAAAATTTTAAATTACTCCCCACACCGCTAAAATTTATATCCCCACCCCCCCCCCCCCCCCCCCCCCCTTTCCCTACCCCCCTCCCCCACCCCTATTCTTCTCCCCACACCCGTCTTCCCCCTCACACCCCACCCAGCCTCGTCCTCTTCTCTTCCCCTCACACCCTACGCGACTGGCGACCGACGAGCGAGCAAAGGCAAGACAGCTGCGGCCGTGACTGACAGCGACCTATTCCTCGACGGCGGTGAGCGACGATGAGTTCCCCATCCTCCCTCATTTTTGAACCGTTCGACCTGATTAGGCTGAACATGCCATGACTATTTGGCTTGATCACGCCGAACAGTCCTATATATGTTCGGCCTGGTTAGGCCAAACAGTATCAAGGGATCCAAAAAAAATTATATTTCATATTTTAATTTTATGTTAATTTGGTTAATGTCATATTTCAGGTATGAATGCTAGTCCCTCACGAGTTAGACCCACGACGTCAGCCAGAAGACGTCGTGCCGGCATGCTGAGCCTGAAGTTTCTGTTGCGCCATCGCCCCAGCTGAGACAGTAGACGAGGACATGCCCGCTATGGACGTTGAAGATGAAGCTGTCGGGCCATGTCCAGGAGGTCCAGAGGATGAGTCTGTCCTGAGTAGTTTCAGGACACATATAGCAGCCTCGATCTGGAGGCAACAGTATTGTTTAATTGCTATTGCATTTTACTTTCTTTAATGTATCATTACGATGCTGTGATATAAATTATTAATGGCCATTTATATTACAGGAACGGGCTCCACTGAAGTGCATGAACCATGCTGCCAAGGTAGCTGAATGGCAGTGGTGGGATCAGGGCAATCCAATAGGAAGTTCAGGGCAATATAGAGCAGTCGGGCCTTATAGATCTAGTGCACTCCTCTTATCGGTTCACCGATAAGATTCTTGTCTCGGGCTTCGTAGAGAGATGGCAGCCCGAGACGAACACCTTCCATCTACCCTTGGCGAGATGACTATTACATTGGACGATGTAGCCGCCATCTTAGGGATTACTGTCACGGGTTCCTCAGTGTCATGTCATATGAGGATGAGCGATCGGGAATGCTGAGGACCTATTTGTTGAGCTATTGGGTGTGTCATATAGATGCGCGTCAGGAGGTTCTATCTGTACGCGGTCAGTCTGTTAGGTTAGAGTGGCTGAAGAGTCATTTTCACACTGTATCTGATAGAGATAGCCATACAGGATAGAGTGTGCAGCGCGGGGGTATTTGCTATTTTTGATAGGGTGCACACTCTTTGTTGATAAAAGTGGAACGAGGGTGCCTATAGCTTATCTTGCTCTATTTAGGGATTTGGATAGAGTGAGCACATATTCCTGGGGTGCCGCTGCCTTGACTTTCTTGTACCGTCAGCTGGGGATTGCGTCTAGGGCATCAGTTAGACAGATCAGTGGATACATGACGCTGCTCCAGGCTTGGATTTATGAGCATTTTCCAGATCTCACTCCTCATCCATCCCTTGATTATACTGATGCGAGGCCCCGCGTGCACCGTTGGCATCCTGGCAGTCCATCACGTACCACGATGGACCATTTAGTGGTTCTTCGTGAGTCATTGGACGTTTTGAGGGCCGATCAGGTATGTACCATGATGTCGCTTGTATATTTAAGTTTTTTTAATTTGCTATATATGACCTAGCTGGGTATTGTTTATATGTTGCAGGTCATTTGGGATCCCCATCGTCATCAGCGAGCTGATCGTCCGTTCCTAGACATTGCATTCTTCAGTGGATGCCTAAGTGTATGGATGTCGTAGAACCCTATCATCCTGAAAGGGTTCTACGACAGTTTGGTCGGATACAGACGATCCCCGCGCGCCACTAGCCCTGCGCGAGCCAGTAGAGGACCGACAGCAGGATCGTACCGTATTGCGTATGTCTTCTTGGATCAGTTATGGAGAGTGGGAGGATCACGTACTGAGCCAACGTCGTAGGAGCCATCCGGTTGTCCGACCATCGGATTGTTCCAGGATATATGGATTGGTATTCTCGTATCACGCACTTGGTTGTCCACCCCCCAGAGAGCCGATCCAGCATATATGATCGTGCACGAACTGAAGATGTTGATCTTGACGTTTACGGCGTGTGAGGATGCCATCAGCATTGGTACCAACACTCTACATATGGGTCGGGTGGAGATTGCATCATTTGGGACCGACTACATGTACGATGTTATGTCGCATATGGTTGATGTTGCAGGGTCAGCAAATCTCAATAGATGAGCCTGATGTGTCTGGCCCTAGTCATGCACCGCCATAGCAGTACAAGCGTCGACAATGATGGGATGGGGATTGATGATGAGCTCTTATGTATTTTGTAGCTTTGAGCACTTATTTTTGTTAAAAAGACATAATATTTTGTATTTGTAAAATACAATACATTTTGAATGAAGGTTTCAAGTTCCTTTACATTTTCTTTTTGTGCCAGAGTCAAAATTTTGGTTTACTAAATCGAAATATGTTACATCAAGCATTATACAGTATTCGGAATATGTTTACAAATTTAAACTTTAGTCAAAAATGCACTCTATAACTTCACAGTCTCGCTAATTATAACATCTGAAGAGATATTTTCTTTGAACTATTGAATCCTTGATTCATATGAACTTGCTCATCTGAAAGAACAAGGTAAATGATATCTTCGTTAGTTGGTCGCTATTGGCAAAACGGAATGATCCGGCAACGTGAACACCTTCAAATTTATAAAAATTTAAAAATTAGTAAACAATATTACTCATTTAATTTATGAGCCATTTAAAGTAACTAAGAGTCATTTAATTAATACCTCCATAAAATTGTTGTAATGTCTTTGCGGGATAGTGGAGGAAGAGGCAGCGATTTAAGAGGTAGAAATGTAAGACATTGTTGTAAGAAGAGGTGGTATAGGATAATATTATAGCAAGATGCCATAAGATGGCCCATATTTGGCATAGTCATCCATCGGTCATATGGTGGATAATCCTCAAAATATGATAATATGTAAGCGATCTCATCAAGCCTCCCTTCGACAGTATATAATGCGTGATATGCTCTAAATGACATTGCAACTCATATAATAAATCCTTTCTAACACGTAACCAATCATCCTCTCCAAATCCCAGCAAGTTAGCTACTGCAATGAATCCATAGTTGCCATCAACTTTTACGTCCTTGATATGCTGGATGTATGGCCTCAACCCATCTGGAAATTGATCAATATAGATCATGGCTTATGTGACCGGGTTCGAGGATTAATTACCTGCAAACCATGTCGTATGCTATAAATTATTTTAAAACAATCACATGCTATAAATTACTGGCACGTCCCGGCACTGGCTGGCATGCCCGACATGCCTCGGCACGGCACGAGCAAGCATGCCCCAGCATGGGACGACATGCTCCGGCATGCCTCGGCATGGCACGCCCTGGCTATAACATCCTAAAAATTTTGTAATCTTTGTAATATTAATGGCATTTTCATGTATAGTAAAGTTGGATGGTTTCAATGATGTGTTGGGTGTGTTGGCCACTTGATAAATGTAAAAAGAAAAATTTTATGGTGAAAATTAGTATATTGCTAGTGTGTAAATGATCTTGATTTAGGAATTCGAGAGATTTGCCTTTATTTCAATAATGGACAAGCAACTAGCGATTTAGGAAGATTCTATAGACGCAAAGGTTCATTTTTTAACATGTTTTATTAATTTTTTTCGGATTATGCTTCGTTCGGACCTGGTATGTCGAATAGAGCCTCTCTATTCGGCCTATCAGGGCCAAACAAAGCATCACTGTTCGGCCCTATTAGGCCGAACAAGGACCTCTGTGAAGAAACGTGCACACAACAGAGAAGGCAAAGCAGTATGCGGGTCGTACACATTATAGAACCAAACCCCATGATGGGATCGCTCTCCAGGTCTACAAGGTTTGCTTACGACGAAGGTATCTTGACTTCGATGAAATATGTGGTTCAATTTGATCTTGCCAGCACCAACAATGAAGCGGTATAGTAATTGAAAGAGAGCTCCATGCCCTCCTCTTAGATAAATTAAGAATATATTTTCCTTCTCTATAGTGAGAGGTGGGCCAAGAAATATCATTGGAGAAGAGCTAAGGCCATTCTGGTCGATTGGGTCGAAAACAAAGCTCATGCCAAAATGAGGAGAGAAGAAAACCCTGAGTTCAAAGATCCGACAGCAACAAAAGTTAGCAGCTCCGAAGTATTGTACAATGCAGGTTATCAGCCCCAGTTCTTCATCTTCTCATATAGGAAGGGGAAGAAGGGTTATTGTTATGGCTCATGCCATACAAGTTAAGGTTTTCAATGATTTTTGTCTAAATAAGTGTGCGCACATCTGGTATTTGGAACTCAAGGATGAAAATGACTAAAAATTTTTAAATAAATGAAGCTGGATGCCATTGCCGCCGCTCGTAATCGAGAAGAAGGAAAGCGGACGAAAGGAAGGAAAAGCGGAAGGGGAAGGAGAACGGATGGGGAGGGAGAGGGTTGTAAAAAAAAAATTGGGAGGGTGTGGAGAGAAATTTGAATGGGTTTGAGGGTAGTTTAGGTATTTTATAAATTTTAGAGGGTGTAAAGAAAAAATATATAAGTGTGGAGAGTAATTTAAATTTTTTTTTAAATTTGAGAACGTGGAGAGGGGTGTATTTAGAAGCTTCCAAAAAAGGGAACCGAATTCGTTTAGTTCGCGTCGTCAGCGTGCCGTCAGATTTGGCGACGGTGATCGTTACAATGCGATAAGCCTGAAAGCGGTGACGTCGGGACGAGGATTCGGGTGTCAATATCGCTTTTTTTTTTTTTTTGATTGATTCCTTTTTCGCACTCTTTTCCCGATATAAAGCGACAGAAATTCGATTTTTTTTTTTTCAAATTTACCCCTCGCTTACGTGGTTTATACGTTAAAAACAACGTGAGGTTCAAAAGCACTTATAAAGTCCTCGACCGATGATCTTCCGTGAACGAATGAAATTAAAATTTAATTTTAAAAAATAAAAAAACATAATATCTGAAACCTATTTATGAGAAAATTTTTTATATTATATATTTAATAAAAATTCTGATAAATATGTATAATAAGTAGGTAAGTATGTATACTAAGAAAATAAGTAAACATAATTAATCAGTACATATTTACAATGTATAATATGCACATCAAGAATATTAAAAAAATGTGACTTTTATATGATTAATTAACAGGTTAAAAGTTGTAGCTTCACCTTTTGGTTTTTTTAAGGGTTGCTTACCAAATATTTAATATCATTACTGTTATTGTTATCAAAAGTCCTGAACCTCTTGTTAGAAAAAAAAATCATAGAAAAAAAGGGCACATACCTACCGGGAGCTGCTATATATACCACAAAAATTACTTTTTACATCTTAAAATTTTAAAAATTTTAAATTAATTACAAAATTTCTCTTTGTACCCTTTAAATTTTAATAATTTAAAATTATCCTAACATCTTATTCTTCTTTTCTCTCCACACCCTTCTCCCACACTCATCCCCTTTTTCTTTCCAATCGAGAGACTTCCCTTTCTCTCGATGAAAGGTGGCAGCAAGAGAAAGAGGCATTGTCTCTTATGGATAAAATTAAATTTCTATCCGTCTGATAAGAGATAAAGCCAATTTATGAATAAAATAAATTTATATTTAATTTAATTTTAAATAAAATGATTGGATAAAAAATATCATGCAAAAAAAAAAGATGTTACCTCTAATGGATCATCTTAGAAATTTAAAATCGTAGGGATAAAATTAAAAAAAAGAGAGGTCGCGGGGAACTAAACACATTTTTGGTTGAATATGCCAACGAATGTCGAACAACATATATGTTCAGCCTAATCAGGCTGCATGTTAAGAAACTAAAATAGTTAGAGAAGAGGAGGGGTGATTGAGGATAGGGTGGTAAAATTTTTTTGAAGAGTATAAGTAGTGTTTGAAATAGGGAATAAGAGAGGATATCCAAAAATTTTTCTTTATTCCCAAAAGTTATAACTATAAAGGATAACTGAAAATAAAGTTAACCAAAGGGATAATCCATGGATTATCCCTTAATTTATTTTCTAAAAATATAGAAATAGCTAGTTATCTCTGTGAATAAGAGTAAAAAAAAAAGTTATCCTATGGATTTACCTATGATCAATGGGATAGCCAAAGATATCCCTAGAAATAGACCGAAGATAAACTCTATTCCATACACTTATCCATGGATAATATTTTTTTCTATCTAATACTACCTAAAGGTTATTACACAAGGGATAAATTAGATATTTTATTTTTTTTAAGTGTAGATTTAGAGAGTAATTTTTGTGGTGTATATAGAAATTTTCCTTTCGGGCTTATTTGGAAGAAAGAGTCGAGAAATCATTCATCAAAGGATGGAACTTTTTTTTTTTTTTTTGCCATTCACCATTGTCAGCGAGGCAGGCCTCTTTACTTGGACATCTTTTACACAATGAAAAATACATAACTCTACTGGTACGTAAAATAGTCCAGCAAAATAACATGCAAATCGCCGCACTAGCGATCAAGCTGGAGGTATAGCAATGAATTTGTCCAAGTGGTCACCGCATAATTAACGTTCCTACCAATAAAACTTTGGAAGACTAAATCAGTCCTCGCAGGTCCTCTAGAGATTTTCGTATCAAGAAGGAAATGACATCACAAAATCATGCACCAACGGACTCATTCCTGCAGGAATCGATTCTACCATGAGCACAGCCCAATAATATTCCATGGTATGCGAACAGAAGTCGTACAAATTTTTGGCTCCAGTCTTTACACGAACAATTTACCCCATTGCCAAATTTTAGTAACTTATATATATATATATATATATATATATATATATGTTACAACATGCCAAGTTTCTCGGTCACCAAACTCAATGCCCAGAAGAACTAGTTTCCACCTGCACAACAACAATTGGACAACAGATGAATAACTTGACCAGGAATCTATAGAACAACTGAAAAAGAGCAGAAAAATAGCAGCTCACTAGACTGAATGAAAATGTTGCTATAATAGAAGTCAGACACTTGCACCAGGAATTGGAGCCACATCATTTGGCCCGAGGTCATCAATAGGTGGCCGTTGTTTGTGGTGATTGGTAGCTGATTGGTATGCCATAGCTAATGCTAGAGCCTGAATAACATGACAGTAGAACCAGGTAACATACGATCAGCAAATATATCCTCCCACATGCTGATGCTACTGTAGTTATCTGACAATTATGCATCAAATTTCCACTTTTATGGCTCTCTGGTTGGTAGTTTATTCTGCTTTTCCCAATTTTAGATGTTTAGTTGAACTCAGAGAAATTTTATTGAAGACATAAATCCCAATTTTTTTGTTTTACTGACTTGAATATAAATTGAGGCACAACTAATAACAACAAATTTTCTTTATTCAAAATAAATGACAAAATGATAAAATATGATAGATTCCACACCCAACCCCCCCCCCCCCCAAATACATCCAAAGAGCTCCCATGTTTTCAAATCATAAAGAGCAAGCTCCAGAACACAGCTATATCATGTCTGTGTATCAAGTCTATAAGCGATAAAAGAGAGAGAAATAGTCACTAAAAATTGTAGGCAGAAACAGCTATGAACAGGTTCATTTTTATATAATTGTGGCGTGTATTTTGTTCTCTCCCTGTTCGAGAAATAAGCTATCTGCTAGACCATCAACCAAGGTAATTTTGCATTCATGTTTCAATCAAGAAATGCATAAAGGTGCAAGTAGGTGTCGAATTCTACAAATATCAACTTTTGAACATACAAACCATTATTTGCAAAATTCTGTTCAACAAGATTAAATCTTGTAGTATCAAATGGACTACCAATAAAAACTTCCCATAATATATAACTTACAATGTGATCATGGCCAGGAGGTGCATATATGCCTGTTGTTATCGTGGTTCTTCTTCTGGTACCACCTTTAGGTGGATCTTCAATACTTTTGAAACCTGTTGGAACAACAACGACAGGCATACCAACAAGATTTCCCAAGCAGACCCTTTCCCAATCGGTTGCATTGCCTATGAATGCATCTACAGTAAAACTTTCACGAACTTCCTTTATCAGCTTCCCTCTTACCCTCTGTGCCTGTAAATAATTATTTTATATGTCAACAAAATAGGCACAGATTAATAATGTACACAATGTACCGCTATTGCACTATGAAAATGAAAGAAACTAGCAGTATATGATTCACCTAAAGTGGCTTAAGTTCTTGCAACATTTAAAGGTCTTGCCAGTTAGCTCTATCACATGAATTAAGGTCCCCAAGTGGCCTACTTACAGATCTATCTTATCTATGGGAGTCCTTAAAAGCATTTTAAGTTATATACTGCTATGTACGGCCAACCATGCAATATGTTGTCTTTATAAATTGGATGAGACTAACTCATCTTTAGGAAACATATTATATTTGACAAGAATTAGATTAAATGATGGAGCTACACCTGTAGATAGTCTACTGCAGGTATCAAACGGGCACGACGCAGCTCTACTGGCCACTGATCTTGTGCTTCATACTCATCATCATATCCTGAGCGCTGCCACTTGTCAAAGTGGGATAGCATATCAACATCCATTGTAAAATTGAGAATTGCCTGAACTGATTCAACAGTATAATTTAGCTTGAAAGGAACAACATTAACACCCTTTGATGAAAGAACATGAACAACCTGGCAGAAACAAAGAACAATAATATGGTACCAATTCAGATGACGAGAAAAAAAAATTACACTAATTTCAATGAAATTAAGCAACAAACTCACCTCTATCTCAGCATCTTCTAGATAACCCACAGTGAGGTTTTGGATGTCAACTTGAAATGGGTCCTCGAGAGCGACATTACGAGATGAGAGGTCATCTGGATCCTTTCCTCTAATGGCATCTATTATAAGAGCACAGTCTGTGGCACTTCTGCAGAAAGGACCAAGCTTATCCTGTTATATGCAATTTATTTTTAGCTCACCATTTTTTTAGAAAATTATTAACTGATAAAAGAACTACAAAAAAATACTGAATGAGAACAAAAGTCAGCTACCAAACTCTCAGATATGCTCATGACACCACTTCGACCAACAGTCCCAAAAGTTGGGCGCAAGCATGTTACTCCACAACGTGCTGCAGGGTATGTCATTGACCCAGCTGTTTCCGAGCCAATTGCAAATGGAACCATACCTGCACCCCCAACAAGAACGGTAAACATCATTTTACTTACTAAATTATTTATTAAACCTAGTCCATAATTAGCTACTCAGAAGTCTTCTTAAGGAGAAAAAAAACTTCTAAAGTGGCTCAGATCATAACAGCTGCTTCTCAGTCAAGCAAAATAACCTGCAGATGTGCTGGCTGCTGGGCCTGCTGATGAACCAGTAGAGAATTCAGCAATGTTCCAAGGGTTTCTGGTCCTTCCCCCAAACCAGATATCATCATAGGCTAGTGATCCTGAAACAAGCTTTGCCACAAGAACAGCTCCAGCAGATTTTAGCCTGTCACAGTGTATTACACCATGATGAGCTAATAACTTAATATAGTCATAAAACATTAGTTCTGCATTCAAAATTTCAGTAACCTTTTGTAGACCCAAGCTTCCATGTTGAGAATTTGATCTTTGAAAGTTTTTGAACCCCAAGTGGTCTTATAGTGGGGTACTGCTATAATGTCTTTCAGTCCATAAGGAATTCCATGAAGAGGACCTGCAACTCAGTTCAAGCATATCAACAACACAAATTTTTCAACATCAAATCTTAATATAAGCAAATTCAAACTACCCCCTTGCCATCAAGTAGGATGGTTTTCCCCCCTTGTTCTCAAAGAAGAAAAAAGGCAAAAGAGCAAGATATATGGAATCAACTGAGTGGGAGTCCATCCATTCTTTCTCCAAGAAACCAGATAGGAAGAATCAATATAGTTTCTTTTCAGAAATTTCCAGATTTGATATACCACACTCTAGCTTTATGAGACAATAGAACAGTATCTCTGCAGGCTGATATCAATAAAAATTGCTTTTAAGCAATGCTATTTTTTTGGACATTCTTGTTTTGGATTCAAATGGTGGAGGGTAATCCCAATCCTGGGTAGTTTCTCATCAACAAGCCAATACCAGAATATCTATCACTGGTATAGAAGGAACACCACCAAGACTTAACCAAATTGGCATAATTTATGAAGGGTGAACATATCCTTTTCCCCCCTTCTTCTTTTAGGAGAGAGAAGCTAGAAGAGATGAACATCAACTATGAGTATCCATTAAGATCTGTAGGGTACCCAAATATGTTCCTTGGGCCAGCAACTCATCCGCCTTTGTTGCCTGATTGTGTGCTAATTCTTCAGTAAATGAAATCACAGCTTCAAGGACATGATTATACCTAGTGAAATTTCCATATTATCACATTAGTTGGAAACTTTCTAATAGAAAAAGGAGTTCCTATTAAGTTTGATAACAAGCTGCAAGCTAGCAAGTTTAGACCAGGGTAAAAAGGAGAAGATGAACTTGAGTCTACCTCTTTAATCTTCGAATGAAAATATCAGTAAGCTCACAAGAAGTGATTTGCTTGGTCCTAATAAGTTCTCCTAGTTCAAGTACCTGGAAGGTGCTCAGTTAAACATGCTAAAAGGATAAGAAAACTATGGAGGGGAGGAAAAAGAGCCAACAAAAAGCCTTTAAATCCAGTAATGGAAAAATGAAACTGGCTCATCAACTTACAGACATGAATGCAATATCTTCTTCACTATTTGGCCGCTTTATCCCATATAACAAAGAATGGTTGAATTTTCTATCATTATGAGGTGATTCATTGCTGCCCCAAGACGAATCGAACACTAAAACTGATGGATTATGCAAACCTCCATCTTCAGAAGCAACCAACCTACGGTTCACTCTGAACATAGGTATGTTAAATTCCTTTGCACCTTTCATCATTTCTTCAACCTAAAAAGAGCAAAAAATAATTTATAGATGTTCATAAAAGAAACAACAGAGAATGTCGAGTAGTATTCTTACCTTTGAATCATTGAAAAAATTGGCATCCAAATACTTTAATGCCTCCTTAACCATTGAAACCTCACTGATAGTTTCTTTTCTTGCTGTGCCTTCCACTTGAAGAGTCTGTCTATTGTCCTGAACAAGAAAAAGTGGTACAGAATATCAATTTAAAAGCAGTAGACAGGAGATAAATAAGTTATCTTTCCTACTGTCCATCACTTGACGTATCTGGAAATGCGTGCATATGGATGGCCATGGGCCTCATGAGATGAGAATGGCCAAATATTTTTAGACAAAGTCACCACTGCTTCACATGACAGGAAAAAGAATATAGTGTGCTTCCAGACAGAACAATAACTGCTGCAGTAACAAGACATATGAGCCAATAGACACAGCATATGACAAAAAACAATGATCCAATCTCCTCTCTTGTGCAACTTTTAATTCAACCTCTTTGAATATCAATAAATCTATGCCATCTATATAGGCTCCAACAGCAACTCCAGAAATTTAGATACTAGGATTTCCATAAAATGGCAATTAATGCGGAGAATGATCAATTCAACACGAGACATTTACATATTGTTAATTTTTTTAGAATTATTAGAACAATAATAAGCACTAATGACTGAGGTTTTTCTGAAAGATAAGTTTAGCGGGAAATTGATTCTACTAGTGCACCGTAGAGGTTCTCTTTCCCACATTGGCACCAAAATAGCTAACAGAACTAGACATGCATCCTTTTTTTATGTATCTGCCAGGCCACACCGATCAGCCACTGATAGCCATTATGAAATATCATTTGGCTCCCAACAATCATGGCTTGTTTCCCTGTTCTCAAGCTTTTCCATCGCTCAATTCATTGTCCCTGGAGAGGATTGAATTACTTTAACTACAGAGCAACTACTTTAGTACAAATCTTTCATCACCAGATAGAGGTCATTGCTACCTTGCCTTCTCAGAATCTTGAGCTCCAATAAAACAAATTAATCATCCATAGATTTCAGTGCTTAGCCATTTACCTACTGAGAACATCTGCTAAGACTGCAGTCTGTCTGTACTTATCCGGAGCCATGTTCATATTTAATACATCAAGTTTCAGATAAATAGGTGCAATATTGGTCATTTGTTCTTTGAGAGAACTCACACTTTAAGGTATGATTTTCAATTTTCTGCAAGGCCTCTCATAGAAAAACAACGTCCTCTTTTTCTGCTACCATACGTGAATGTTGCAAGATGAAGTTTCAGAAAGTATGACCAATGTAGTGAAAGATTGTTATTGGTGCCAGGAATCTGCATCAAGTTCTCATTCATTCACAAGCTTTTCCAAGTTGTGGAGGATCACCTTCCATACATAAGCAGTAAATGGGTAGAACAAAGTGGTCTCAACCCCCAAAACCAGTGTTTTCCTGAATTCTGGATTTTATCCAAAGTTTGATCAAATAGACATTTGTGCACCAAACGAAAGGGCATCTCAACATGTTAAACTGTTGAAAATTTGTAAGTGATAAAGTGATAAGGGTAACATTATACATAATGCAAGAAATGAATAGAATAAACACAGACAGCATGATCGATTCATCAAAATTAGAGTACAAATATTTTACACATTTTTTCTTTTAGGTAAAATATTTAGTTAACTAATAATATAATTAGAGTAACCTTTTGTATTATCTAGACTCTATGAATCATTTGCTTTCAAGGAATCAAACTTTCATGTCTATATCCTGTTTCCCAAAAACTATTACAAACCAATCCTTATTTCCCTCCCTTCTGTTAACTGGACAATCTGTTAAATAACTTGCATATCTGGACTGGATCCCAGCATAAAGGTTGATGCCAGTGGACATCACTAAGGAAATGATTTAATGAAAGAAAAAAAGAGTCCAAAACCACATCATGTTCCAAATGATTTCTTGTATGGGCAACCATAATTCACTCCAGAACTCCATCTTCAAAATGTTACATTAATGTATTTTTTGAGTAAATGCGGTCATTATTCTTACTTTACACATTTCTTCACCAATAGTGAAGATGTGAATCATAGAGTTAAAGCAGGATGGATTAAATGGAGGAGTGCTTTAGAAGTATTGTATGATCGATACATCCCATTAAAATTAAAAGAAAAATTTTATAAAACCGCTATTATGCCAGCTATGCTATATGGAACAGAGTCTTGGGCAATACTGAAACAGTATGTGAATAAATTAAGTGTAATAAAAATACGCATGTTAAGATGGATATATGGTGAAACTTTAAAAGATACAATTAAAAATAAACATATACGAGAAATGATAGGAGTAGCCCCAATTGAAGATAAAATGAGAGAAAACCGATTACGGTGATTTGGATATATACAACGAAAACCTTTACATGCTTCAATTAGAAAGAGTGATCTTTTAACAGTCCATAGTATTGATAGAAGTAGAAGTAGACCTAAACTAATATGGACAGAAATAACTAAGAAAGATGCAACTATTTACAATTTGAGTGTCGTTTTAGTCCTGAATAGAGCACAGTGGACCAAGCAGATTCATGTAGCTGATCCCATGTAGTTGGAAAAGGCTTAGATGAGTTGAGTTGAGTTGAGTACAATTCTTCACCAACTTAATGAGACCTTCTTTTGTTGGCTGAAACTCCTAACCTGAATTGTTATTTGCATGCACAAGAAACTTAGAATTCTGAGGTGAATATGTAGCATGACAAGGAGTGATAGTCTAAGGAACAAGTAAATTAGCTAAATAATGGGCAGTTGTTGCAAGATAAAGGGCAAGATGGTGAGCTAACTAACATGATAATGCCAAGTGCAATAGAACCCTGGTAAGGCCTTACTAAGAAATATCTCATACTAGGATGAAGGATTAGGAAAGGTAGGAAGAGATCTAAGATGACATGAGTTGAAGTTGCAAGAAACAGTCAAAAGTACTTGTCATTAACCAGTGGTAACAATGACTGTTTTCTTTTATTGATGATATATGGTACAAGCAAACACGGTTTGCCAACCTGAACTGTAACACCTAGCACAGGGCATACCAGAGCATATCAATGGGGTACTGAGCAAGGATGCACATTGGGTCAGGCCAGGCTAGTCCATGTGCTGCTCGAACCAGCCCACATTATAAGAAGGTTGGGCCAATATTTCTATGGGTTGGCCTAAGCTCAGGTCACATACATTTGGTCTGATTTATAATCAGGCAGAGCTTGGGCTAGTGATTTATGAGGCCCGGTAACCTAATCCAACTCAGCTCGATACTTATGGAGCATGTACATATATATGTGATATATATTACAAAAATATAGTAAAAATACAATCCTAAAAATTGGCTATCATATAGGTAAAGGTACTAGTTATTTAAGGGATAACTATTCTAACTAAGATTTTATATAAATTACTGATATGGATATGGAATCACAAACATGACTGCACTAGCAAATGAGAGCTTTTGTTTTTTGAATTTAAATTTGTTGTTAATTTGAACTGGCTCAATTTAAACCTAAGCTCACTCATAATTTATTGGACTGAGCTTATGCTCATACATGATGGATTGAGGATGGGCCAAGTTTGATCTTAGGCTAGGTTTTTACTTTTTTAGTAACTTGGGTTGAATATGAAACCATCTATGGCCAAGCCCAATCCACTTGATATAGATCCTTAGCACTAAGACTCAATACGCTCCCCTGTACCGAGTGTCCTGACCAACATATCTATCATACCGACAGTCAGTATGGGGTGTATTGATTGGGTGTCGGTCAGTGCGTAGTCCAATAGTAAGACTGCAAACACTGTAGACACCCAACATGTATGGTGGAATATTTGAATTAACACACGCACACACAGATATATAGAGAGAGGGGTACCCCCCAAGACAGCCTGGGGGGGGGGGGGGGTGGTGTTGAGGAGGAGGTTAATAACTAAGGTGTTAGTTCTAGAAATGCACTGCCCAAAACCCAAACCAAAGGCCTCCCAGACACATCATTGGGCTTTGAGCACTAGGGCATTGCATATTACCCGGCTCACATCTCCCCTTCTTACAAAGATGATCTTCTTTCAGCAAATACTCCCCTTAGTAAATGATTACGAAAGAGAAGAAGTTAACTAAATATGGAATGTATTATTAACTCATCTACAATTGTCATGATGGATCGGACCAAACTAGATTATCAAGTGCTCCTTCCTCTTGAATCAAATGAGAGTAGAATGACAATAACCCTATGTTTTTGAGATAAGGTTTGTTTGTCATGGTCTATTGACTCTATTACTGTTATTAATCAAAGAAGCCCAACTGCTCCATCTCTTGATCTGCACTGAAGTCTTTATTTACCTGGAGTCTTTACGTACATAATTCATAAAGGAACTAAGTATTGTTCTAGTGTCAGGCATATGCTCTGGATATGAAATAGAACCTTGGATGGATATGATTTGCTGACTGATTATTTTCTCTTTTTTTTTTTGCAAAAAGAAAAATGCGCATTTGTTTAAATCTAAGCCAAAGAACGTGTCAGATGAACATTTCAAAGGAGGAAGAACCGGGCAGCCAATCACGTGCCAAGAAGTCTCAGCTATTCTTATGAATAAAAACAAATCTAAGTCCCTTCAAAAAAAAAAAAAAAAATCTAATGAGACAACAACAAGGAAAAAAGTGAGGCAGTTGGTCAAAAAAAAAAAAAACATAGTATATGCAATGCAGCTGTATTTAGCGAGGTGCCGGTTAAAATTGATGGGCAACACATCATCAATATCGACTTTTACCTTTTGTCCTTTTTTTTTCTTGTGGTTACAAACAAAAAAAATATGATGAAAACAAGAGGGAAAATGATCTTTGTAATGCTCCAAGCCCACCCCTTATTAACCTCATTAGCAGGCCTGAAAACTATTGGTCCAAAGACGCGATTGGAAGTTAATGGATAGCAAGTGAAGTTAAGTTCTAAGTACATAACAAATTTCTTTTCCAACCAATATGGGGTTAAATTTGAGGTATCATAATCTTCTTTTTTTCATAATAGCTCTGATATCATTTGTAACGTCCCAAGCCGACCTACTAACCCAATTAATTTCGTTAGGGGATCAAAAACTGTGGTCTAAAAACTTAAGTGAAAATTAATGGGTAGCAAATGAACTTAAGTTATAAGCACATAATATATATATATATATTTTCATCCAATGTAAAACTAAATTTGGAGTATCACAACCTTTCCCAAAAAATACACAATTTAATATGCCATGTTTTATGGTTAAGTAAAGACTTAAAATCTAAATTATTTGAGCGTCCTTTTTTTCTTCCTACTTTCCCTCCAGCAATCCCCTCTTCATGTCAGAAGTATGCCTATGAAATCAACGAAATCAAAGAACAAAACCTGGTGGGTTGCAGATTGAAAGGGGTGGTGTATAAGCCAACATGATCGAAAGCTTATCCAAAAAGTCAGCAGGATCAGAAAGGAAAAAAAGCAAGTGAACAAAAGATGAAGGGAATAGGGGAGGAGCGGATGGGGAGTTACCATTGCGAAGTGATGCCCCGGTGCTGATGCCGGTGAGCGCGGCCTGGGCGGCGAGAACAAGGCCACGGTTAAGAGGAGGAGTGGGATGGAGATGACACGACGTGGCAGTGCCCGGCGACACATGGCGCCGCAGCCCGGCGACGTGGTGCTAAGGCCGGAGGCTCAGAGGGGTGGGGAAGTCGAGCGGGTGAGCGTTCTGGGTGTTCAGTAGCGGTGGACTCATACACCCCATGGTTGCGGTGCATCCAGGCAATCGTAATCTTACAAGGTAGGTTATCACTGAATAAATTATTAATAATATTAATTATTTTGTTTGATATACACAAATAAGCTGCTATAATAATATGATCACTTGACATAATAAGTAAGTTATCAATTATATAATATTAAATTTTTAAAATATTTTTTAATTAAATTTATTAAAAATTTATATATTATTACATATTTAATTAATCATATCAAATACAGAAACCAATATTATTATACTAAACTAACATAATAACCAACATTACTAATTTATGAAGTGATAATTTATCTTACAGATAATTCGTATTATCATTTAAAATTGCTGACGCTGTATTTCGTATGTACTAAATATAGTTATCTAGTGAGCTTCATTCAAATTACTAATAATTTAGATAGATTAACAGTTACTATATCCAACCCATGTATAATTGAGGCGTAAAACATTGGAGTTGTTATGGTAACATAAATAAAGACCATTTCAACACGTGAGAATGTGTAATTAGATACAAATAAATAAGTACATAATTATACAATTATATGAAATAAAACATACATTTTTTTAAGTGAGCGATCTTTTTTTTTGATACAGATGGGCGATCACACAAGCCTAGTGCTAGTTAGCCCAGAATTATTAGAGTGCAAAATTTGCTTAAAAGCTAAGGGACAGGGGCCACCCTGATTCCAAGTCCAAGATCCCATATGGTGGGCCACAACCGTTGCTACCCAGTCAGCCGCTGAATTTGTTTCCTGGTAGATGTACCGGATGTGGACTCTGAGAGAACCATACAGAAACGCACGAATGTCACTGAAGAGAGGGTTAGTCGGGGTATGGATACAATAGCCAGACTGAAGCCACCGGATGACAGTAAGAGAATCCCCTTCAATGAAAAGGCTGTGAGCATGAAGTCTCCGAATAGCATGGAAAATATCAGCCCATACAGCATGAAGCTCAACCAGAGGGACCGAAGAGTCTAAGGAAGCAAAACCGCCTGCAGCAGTAAAGCACCATCAGACCCCCGGATGATAAAAGCAGACCCCGCGAGTCTTCTCCGAACACTTCCGTTAAAGTTGATTTTAACAAACCCTAGAGGGGGCTCTTAAGATATAAAAATCGTGTGACGGTTCGCTGCCATAGCAGAGGGGATCCCCAGTGGCCAGAGTTGCAAAAATCAAGGCCTTTGAACATAAGGGCACTATCAGCAGCCATGGATCTGATCTTTTGCTCTAATCTAAGAGGAGAGATAATAACATCAGCAAAGATAATCTGGTTCCGCGATAGCCAGATCTGATAGACAGTGATAACCCAAAGAATGCTCCACTGTCGGGTGGCTTTCCGAATATCATCAATAAATTGGGAGAACAGAGATCCAGTACCATCAGCTCTACCCATATACCCCGTCCGCATCCAAATCCGACTCCATATGTGACACGCAAGAATCGCGTGGTCAATAGTCTCCTCCTCCTTTCCATACATCGGACTTTAAGGATGCTATGATTTATATAAATCTTGGTCGATCTTGAAGTTGTGAGACTAACGTTTTTTGGTGACTAAATCAAACATAATATGCATCAAAGCATATGATACATTTTTTTTTTATTTAAGAAAAAAATCGATTAATTCTTTGTTTAAATTGCTTATTCATAAAGCTCTTAATTACTTCACTTTTCGTTAGTTTCTTTCTTTTGTGGTTTGTAGAGCCTATCCAGCTATAATACCATAAAGACATCGATTAAGCCAGTAACACCAAATCTCTTTTTTTTTTTTTCGAAAATGTAATTAACCTCACCTCTACGTAGATTATTATCCGTACCAAATAATTATTGATTATATATATATATATATAGCAAAAATATACGGATCATTTAATATGCATAAAATTAATATTATCATATCAAAAGAAAAAAATTATCATATAATTTTTTAAACATAAAAACATAACGATATGTTGAGGTCTCGAAGAAGCAGAAGCGCCCTACTATCGGATTCGAAGCTATAAATAAAGAATTTCATGGTAGAATTTACGAGCCAAGGTATTTCATAAAATATATGCAAAATAAAATGAAACCATAACCTTCCTCATAAATATCTGCAAAATAAAATGAAACAAGAACCTTCCTCATCTTTTTTAGGATCGATATCGAATTATGAGAGTGGGCTCACTCTTATTTTTCTATATTTCTCACAACTCTGGTGCACATAAAATAAATAGAAAAGGAAGAGAGAAACTTTCTTTCATTTTTCACGTATTATGAAAGTCTATCTTATGCCATATTTATAGGCTCTAGATGAATCAAATTTTTTTTAAGTTAATTTAATTTAGATAACCTTTATATGTTACAACCTATTTTGATGGTACGAAAACAATTCTCATACGTCAACTCCTTGATCATATCAAGAAAAAATGTTTTCTTATTTGCAACCAATTTATAAATAATATCTAAATAAATAATATAATAATATCTAAATTATCAAATCTTATTTAATAATTTTAGATATTATTGATTTTAAATGTCTAATAAATCAAATTTATTATTTATTATTTATTTTTAATATTTTTAATAATTACATTATCAAAAATATTAAAAATTAAAATCTCTCTCTCTCCATCAACTCATAATATGCGCCAAGAGCAAAATTCTCTTGTGTCATGTTCCACAATAATATTTATGTGCAACCATTCATATCAATTATTATATGAACAATGTGTCTAAACATAATTTTATTTATCCAATAACTAATTTATTATACCAAAATAAATATGAGAAAAATAATCAATCAAATTGATTATTTATCTTCATAATAAACTCTTTATTATAAAGTTTCAATAAACATTTTATTTGAGAAAAATAAATAATTAATCATATTAATTATTCAATCCAAGAGTATTCGGTGCGATTAACCTAAGATGGTATAGGACCATAGACCCATAATTTCAAGCTCTAATAAACTTGAATAAACTCAATTAAAACTTTTTAATTATTTATTAAGTTTATTAATCTCAAAGCTATTTCACGAGACTGCGCTCTTGAAAATTAAAGATTAATTTTACTCGAAAACTTGAAATTATTATATGTAATTCAACCCTCCATAATTAGTTCATAATTAGAGCTGGGTGAAATAACTATTGTACCTTTCTAATTATTCCTTAAATACCATTGATTCACTAGTTAAACAGTTAATTTATGATCGTATCATAAATTTTAGCTACATAATCAACACTTAAGGAAACTAATTTTAAGCTTTTTTTTAAAAGCCACATATTTAAATTACGTTCGAGTCCAATGTGTTATTGAACCTCCGAAATGTAAGTATTGGGCCCAACATCAAATGGGTTTGAATGAATAAATCAAAAATTCAATAGCACAATCAAGGAGTATGTGATTAAATCAGGATTAAGGTTGATTACATATGATCATATTGTGACATAAATTAAATTCTTTATAACAGTCTTAAATAAAGATTCAAATTAATGTCGGTCCAAGTTCTATACTTATTATATATAATACCACCAGTAAGTGTTTCTGCACAATAATCGAATAAGATTATCATATTCATAATGTTCATGGACCATATTAGTGATTAGCGATAGAAGATCCGTACTTTTATCAATAACGAACATGTTTAAACATATTAGCTGTAATTTTAATCCTCTTATATACATTATACTAAAATTATAGCTTTATAATATATTTTAAATTTTTATATAAATATTTATATTTTATAAATGAGACAAGATTGAAGAAACCAGGCCTCTTAGGTTCGCGGCAATTTCTAATTAAAATATTCATCGAAGTAGTGAGGGAAACCTAAACGGGCGATTGGCCTCCACCTTCTCGGATCGGATCTTCCAAGCAGTCCACTTCGTGGTTCGCTGGGCCATCATCAGAGGAGGTCGGGCGGCCCGATAAAGAGCTTTGCTGGAGGCCCAGTTTCCGCCGAAGCTACTCTCCCTGACCCTTGGTTGGATCATGGATGGCTACCCTACCTACGGTCCCCGGTTCGAAGTCCCCTCCCCTCCCCAGGGCGCGAATCGGATGATGCTTCCCCGGATCCATCCCGTTCCGGCCGGAGCAGACGTCCGCTTCGCTTGAACTGGGGCTAGGAAATCCTTCGTCTACACGGTAATATCCCCACCACGCAGTACGATCGTGCCCCCTTTGTTTTTGCTTTGCCAGCCGCCTCGAGAACAAGGTGGAATAGGGAGGGGTGCTCAGCAAGTCCGGTGACCGCCTCTCTAGCCGGAGGAGAGCGGTCGCCGTCCAGATGGCTGGGCTTAGGTGCTCGATCCTCCTCGGAGCTCCCGCCACCACCTGATCATTGAGAGAGGTCGCAGAGGAAGGCTTCGGTGGAAGCAGGCCTTCCTCGGAAGCAGTCTGTGGGTGGTTGCCGACCTTCCCTTTCGCCTCCATTTCCGTTTGCGCCAATTCAATTAATGTGCCGTCGATTATCGTTCGCAAATCCTCGCACACCGCCGCTCACCCTTCCATTCGTTCACTGGTAGTGTGAAGTCTCCGGCCGCTACTGCGGGGAGATTTTTAAGGGTTTCCACATCATTCCGAGCTCCGGCGGCTTCGTCGATCATCACCACCAGCGACCATCGGCTTCCAGGTCGGCTTTGGATTCCCTGGAAATCTGATTTTCTTTTCTGAAATAGGTAGAAGAGATTGGTTATTTATTCTATTTTTAAAATTTAGTTTTGGATTCGCTTTCTTAGTGAAAAGACTCTTCTTTCTGTTGTCGAATGCCTGAAAAAAATGTCTTTGAATTTGGCTGATGCCTTTGCTTCTCGTAACCATGGTTCTTCTTTAAAAGTTCAATGAAGGTATCCATCCAATTGAAGGATCCTACTATGGCATCCCATTCCACTGGGCTGGTCCTCCTCACTCGCCTGAGGCGCCAAGGTGTCCATAAGTAAATTACTTATGAATCTGGAAGAGAAACAAAAGCTCAGTGGATTCTGGCCTAGAATTGCAAAGTATATTATGATGTGCAAAACTAAAATAGAATCGAATTGCAAGCACGCTATCTTTGTTCTTCTGCAACTCATCCATGCCTGCTTTCCTTTTACCTCTACCTCCTTCCTAGCCCTGGCTTGGAAGGAAAAACAAGAAAGCGAACATTTAATGGTTGCTGGTTCTCCTAGCTTCATTGCACGATACTGGGCAAGGGTGGCTGTTCAGTGATATCTCTCTTTCATTTCTTGAAAAATTTCCCTTGATTTTTTCCCACTGTTAGGAGTGATTTGTTGGGTTTTGTGGTGACATATGTCTTTATTTATCCGTGGTTTATTTGATTTTGTCTGTGCCTATTTGATTCTTACACTCTCTACCTATTTGTTTTAATGCCCCAATCATAAATGACATGATAAAGAACAAGCAACGAGGTGTTCAAAAAGTTCACTGTTTTGATATATCTAAAATCACCTATGTAAAGTTTCTCCTTCATTTGCTTCATCTTCTCTTCAACATTGTTTTCAGAAGTTAAGCTCATTACAATTTCAGGAATAGAGGTAGTCATATTTATGTTGCATGCATTCATATAGAGTTTGTTTTCCTGAGCATCCCAGGAAGCCATCCCTTGAAACTGTCCCTTTTCTTGACGCCTTTGAACCGTAATCATTTTTTTTGGGAAAACAACAACCCTGGCTTTAAAGTCTTCCTTTCTACGCATAGAACTTTCCAATTGCTGAACAAATTAACGAATGTTTCATATTATTCTATTTTTGTTGTTTTGATCTGCTGAGGTATGGAATGATTTATATCCTGAATTTTCAATTCTGAATTAGAAAATGGATGAATGTTCTTTGCTATTAATTGATTTAAGAGCATATGTATTTTCCAAGCATATTCATTACCTTTGCTTGATACGTGTTTGACAGAATGTCTAAAGGATTATTGTTCAATTTTTTTGCACGATATCTCCAATTAATTATCTATCATTATATTTTGCCTACTACTTTTGCATTTTAAGCGATGATCAGCCTGTTCTTCTTTGAATTTGTTAATGACAAGTAAGTTGGGGTTTTGCTAAATTAAAATAAATCATTTATGTAGGAACTCAAAAATGATGATATTAGATTTGGTGATGAATTTGGTGTTAATTTTAGTAGTGGTGATTTTAGTCATTAGCTAATTTAGAATTTTGAAAAGTGGTAGAACCGCTTCTTTGTAATGTGTGGCATGGTCAATGTTGTTTGTATTTTAGCTTTTTAATCAATTTGGCAAACTTTGTTCTTTGTTTATCTGTGTTACTATGGCATTATGAAGTTTTAATTTATGGACTTATTATTAGGAGTTAATTTCATTATTCCTAATATTTTTAATGAATTTTTTCATTATTTTAGATAAGTTAAAGCAAATTACTTATTTTAAAAAATATTTTTAGTTAATTAATTATTTACCATGTCATCATGGTTCAACCTTTGGTTCTACCCTGGTTGAACCTTTGATTGCTGACTCTCACCCTTTTATGGTTCCAAGATCAGTTCGGTTTTTAAAACATTGCTGCTCCACCAGAACGCTCTCCTCGTCTGGTCCTGTTCTGCATCTGGGCCATGCACAGTAGAATTGAGATCGAGATGGAGAGCAAGGGAATGATGGAGAAGATCCCTGCAGCTTGTGCCATGGAGTGGAGCATTGAGCTTGAGAAGGGGCTCCGTTCCAAGAAGCCTGGTCAGTCATCTCCACCCTTCTCCTTCTATACTATGAGTAACGTTCTTTTAAAACATCAACTTGGTTATTTGATTCTTAAATGATGCGATTTTGCAACCAAGAACTACTTTATAACTCCAAATCTATTGTACTTGATAAATTTTAGTTGAACTTCTCATACTAGATCTTTTTTTAATTGTTCTATCAATTATCTTATCATCTTTAGATTTCTAAAGTTGTTCATGTCTTGAACTTTTGGTGATTTCTTGCTGAATTCTGGATCTTGGCCTTCAGCTCGATCAATCTCGAATGCCAGACCTGTTATCAATAGCTCACTGACAGTCTCTCCAGCTCTTTCAAACTAATCATATGCGGATTTCACCTAGGACATCTCTTCTAGTCTATGCTATCTGCCAAAAATTTAGTTTCAATTATTTTTCTATGAACAATTTAGTTTCAATTGACGAGAGTGTAAAAGTAGCAGCATCAAAGAATGCATAATCAGCATTCTGGTGAAAAGCAGAGGGTAAGTGTCTGAAAGTAGTTAAATTAGAAGTCAGCAGGTAGAAAATGCATGACGGAAAGATAATTAAACCAATATTCTTGTTGTAATTAATTGCAAGATATACATGAATTGATAGTCTTACTTATGTCAGGTTGTGTTGTACAAAAGGATAGGTTGGAAGGTGAAGACAATATATGTAGAGCTGAATTTTAGGGTGAATGTTTCTTCATGATTGTTTGGCGATTGTAATATGTTGAACTCGAGTGATTCTCTAACAAGAGAAGTTATGCTTGGAGTAATGCATTAATCAGAATATCGAGCAATAAAGCATGTCTGGTGCATGATGGTCAGGACGTTCAATGCTGAAATGGATGTGTGGTCAATTATCAGAGACATGGTATCGAATGAGAACATCAACTCAATCAAGCTGTGAAGGAAGTAGCCGAAATAGTTGCTATTACCAGGGCCCCATTGATAAAAATGAACTGTGCGATCACTGATAGCTGGGACAAGTGTTCTTAGATTCAGATACCAATTTACTATATCTTTCTATTCCTTGACTCATTTTGACCTTGTTATTATTATTTTTTTCACATATTATTTCAGGCCAGCACATTAAGGCAATAGAGCAAATTGGGCCTAAGCTCAAACAGTGGAGCATGGAGCCAAACATTACAATGGCAATATCAGATATTTATGGCTTGGTACCTGGGGAGGACAGGATGTTTGCAAACACAATCCTTCTTCGGCTTGCTGAAGCATTTAGGAATGGGGACAATTATACAAGGCGCTGCATCCTAAAAGTTTTTCTTTTGGAGTTGAAGCACCTTAGCAAGAAGGGCAAAAGGTATAATGGTATTCTGGCAAAGCAGAGGGTACCTAATAACGTAGAGCTGCTTAAAAGAGTAAAAGTAGTTTTTGACACAGGTGATGTTGAGGCTAAGGCTTTGGCTTTGCGTCTATTTGGTTGCTGGGCTGATCTAGCAAAGGACAGTCTTCATATACGCTATGCCATACTTTCAACCTTGCAGTCATCCCATGTCTCAGAGGTGAGGTTAGTTTTTCCTTTCTGCATTTGGTTTAAACTTTGTTTATTGCTAATTATTAAGTTTCAGAATTCATTTCAGTCCTGTTTTATTTCTCTCAATATTGTATGCATTATTATTTTAAAGAACATTCATTTAAAACTCATTCTCTCATCAGAAAAAGGGAAAAAAAATGCAAAAACCAAAATATAAAGGTGCATGAAATTAGCCTGAATATTAACTTTCTCTGATGTGGTATTTGCAGGTAAAGGCATCATTATTTTCTGCTGGTTGCTTTTGTCAATTGTCAGAGGATTTTGCATGCATTGTTTTGGGCATACTGGTTCATATGATTTGTTCGCTACAGGCATCCTCTGATGTGGTATTTGCAGCAGTTCATGCTTTCTCTAAAATGCAGTGCTCATCTTCTGTAGCAAGCAGAGCTTACAAGGTGCTCCATCACTACCATTGCTATTAGACCTGATGATATATATATCATTAGCTAATTAAGGAGATAAATTATTTTGCCAAATGTTTTGGAATTTGATAGGTTGTCAGTTGTAAATACAGTACCAATTCCATTAGTTTGAAATCATTGTTTCATGGTATACCATACCACTGTGTACCAGCCCATATTAGGCATGCTGGTATGGTATGTTGAGCCAATCCACACATGAGGCATGCTGACATTATGCTGGCATGGTTTCGATATGGGGTTCGGTGCTGAGTTGTTGAACCTTATATTTTTCATTGAAAAATATTTATATCATTATGAGATATAACTTGCTCGAAAAACTATCTTTTCTCCTTTCCTTCAAATTATGCTTAAGTGTGAAGTTTGAATAATCAGTGAGTAAAAGAAATGAAATTGTATTACTGGAAATGTTATTGCTATGTTACTAGTATGAATATTTGATGGTATGCCAATCATTATCAATCTTTAAAATTGATTTTTGATTCATTCACTGATTACTATAGTGCTTGTGTCTGTCTTCAAAAATGTTGTAAGGTAGAGATGGCATGAGGGCATCAGTGCAATTGCTGCTTGAAAAGTTTTATGAGTTCCCACAACTGCTAAGACTCATTTTGCACCATTCACATGAGAGTGGATACTATGAGGTGTATCCATGTCCCTCTGGAGGCTATCTGGGGTACAATGATGGTTGATGGAGGGCAACTTTAAGTGCAGTATCTGGCAAGTTATGATGCACCAAAGGTTGAGCACCAACCTTTTCTAAATGCTATAGTTGGATGAAGATACCAGTTCATTGGTTTAAAAATGAGATGCACACACATGCATCAATTATCATGGAAGAGTACTTATGGGCATGTTGTAACTCTGGGATAGAGTGATGGAAATTCTAGGTCACAAATCAATGATAAATCTTGGTTTTCACACTTAATAATAAGCATAGAGAACGGAGGATTTTGTAACTGACTTCCAGACAGTATACAGACTGCTGCGAGAGGTAATCTTTATCGGGATAATGTAATTCCTATTTTGGTGATCTTGGACATAGGTTTGACTTTAAGCTTTTTTTTTATGCTTGTCAATATTTTGCTGAGTGCTAATACTCAGTAAAGTAGCCATGATATCTGTTACCATGGTTGTTATCAGTGAGATGGTAATAAGTTTGAATTCTTAGTTAGAACTATGGTCCCCCCCCCCAACACACACACACAAAAAAAAAGGAAAAAGAAAAGAAAAGGAGTGAGGATAAGGACTAAGAAATCAATAAAACTTATTATAGATTAAATATAATTCATATTTTTTAAAAGTAGAAGTGAATATATTTAATTAGATCTATGCAGAGAAAGACAAATGCTTGTTTTGTAGAATTGAGGATGGGATATTGTGTCCTCATTTTATGTCTTTTAGGTTTGGAAAATGTTAATTAGACAGCAATAAGTTTCGGAACATCCAGTCAGTTAGAGCATTGGTAGTGGGAGGGTTAGAGAGACAAGATGGGCATATAAATGAGTTTATAGATGTGGATGTGTTATAAACTAGGATCACATGTTGAGGGGTTAATAGAAGTGTAGGAGGCACAAGATAATCATGGGGAGCTGACTGAGATGGTCTGAACATGTGCAACAAAGATTTAAAAAGAGATGGAAAAGGGAGCACAAATCTAGGAGTTTTAGGTGAATTTTGTGAATGGCTTTTAAAAAGCTTGTGTTGGTATAAGATATAACAAGAATGACTGGCAAACAAGGAAAAATAAATTTGCATCCAAAATGACTGAGGTAAACCTTGTTGGTTATGGTCATGGTTAGAATATAACAAGGGAAGTTAGGTGAGGAGGTTCAGTTTAGGGAAAATGAAGTTCATTCTGATTCCAATATTGTGGAACAGTAAATGAAAATAACATGACAGATGTAACATCATGATTATCTAATTGTGTTCTTGAGCAGTTTCTATCTGTATAAGATGAATCTAGTCATAGTTTGGTGATTGGTTGTATTATATCCTCATTTATTGTGAATTGTTTACAGGCTGGTAAGCAACTTCTGCTGGATTCGCTACAAGATGAGCTTAAAGCTGAGATGTTGTCATCATTGTCAAAATTGGCTTTCAAGTCAACTACCTTAATTGTTGAACAGGTATTTATCTATGCAGATACATCTATTATAGTTAAGAATATGTGAAGCATGGTTTTAGTTTTTTCATGTGTAGCTTTTATTTTATATGTAATCAGTAACTCATTATGGATGCATGCAATCTGTTTGTTCATGCTCAGCTGTGAGCTCAGATGTGAACTCAGCTGTTTCATTGAGAATTTCCATCTCTTATTTCCACACAGTTTAAGTTAAAATATTTGGTTAAAATTGTGATCCTGTAATAGCAGTGTGTTTTCTCTATTTTGAGAACAGAAAATTGTACATTTAATGCACTACTTAGTCTCACGATCTTGGTTTTATTCGAATCCATTGATGTTGCCTTTCTTTCCTTAAATCTGGTACTGACCTATGGCAATTTCAAGAATGCTTCCCTTGTAGTTTTCTATTCACTTGGATACCGCTTTTTCGGAGCATTCTACAAATATGTTATTTGACCCTTTTATGGTTGCAGGTAGACTTGCTTATATCATTTTTAAGCCACGAATCTTCTTCTTCCATGAAGGCTAGGGCACTAAAATGTTTGTACCTTCTGATTGGCAGAGGTGCCCTCTGTGTTTCTGTCAATGGAAAAGTACTTACTGCATTATTCTATATCATTGATGACAATGATATTCAGGTTATTATTCAGTATGAAGCCTTACGGATATTGTGCAAGGTGGTTATCAATGAGCCTCTGTTTTCGACCTGATGCTTTTGTTGCTATAGTTACTGATTGGTATATATTAAATTCACAGATTTTCTGCAGTATGCCTCCAGATATGCCTTGCATGGATATGCCTGATTTTTTAAATCTGGTTCTGACTGCAAAAAGAGCAGCACAGACATCTGACAAGGTTAAGAGAGGCCTTGCTCTTGGTCTTCTTGTAGATGTCTTGTGTAGTATAAAGAGCGCAAGGAGAGGGCATTGGTTGCACTCTGTGGAATTGTGGAATGCTATGTGCTCTGAATTTGAAGTGAGTTTGGAAGCTACATTTTTGGCTGCTTCTGGAGATGGCCTAGCAAATATTGTATGCCAAGTTACATCATTAATTATAGATTACATTTCCTCCTTGATTAAGCAAGCTTTTGTTGAATCTGATGGAGAAGTGGTACATACAGGAAAGTTGACATCCTATGGGTCAATATCTGATGTGAAGGAATGCAAAAGCTTTCTGAGTCTTATTCTTCGTCTTGCCGAAGAATATCCTCTTGCAGGTCTTGTTGCACTAGATAAAATAAGATATTTGATGCAAAGTCTGGGTGGTACATATGACAAATTTAACATGGAGAATACCAGTGCTTCTGGAGAAGCTTTTCAAGCAAAATTGGGTGTTGAAAAACTATGTTGTTTTGCTGAGCCTCCAGGATCTGATAATCAGCAAATTTCTATTGCTTCAAAGCTTATACTTTGCATGTTGAGGTTTACAAATGCTTGCCTCAATGTAGTTATTGAAACTGGTACAATCAACAGTGAACTTTGTCAGATACTGAAGCTTCTAGCTGAGTACATGCAGAAAAGTAGGTCCTTTAGTTGCAACACCTTTGAATTCTTCCGCCTTTGCATGCATACTTACATAGCATGTTACTTCTGTGGAATGACTAGTATCAAGACACAGGATGCAGATGATTCAAATGTTGGTGCCAGTTTAGGCTTCTTTTGTAATGTTTGCTGGGTTGGAATGGAATGGCGGACACTTGAATTTGCCAAGAATATGCTGAAAAGAAGAAATTACTGGGCTGCATACAGAGCTGGAAAGTATTCTTGTTGTGAAGGGCTGTGGTTTGCAGCAACCTTCATATTTAGGAAATTGATAGATGGTGTACAATCAGATTCCTCTCGCTGCTGGCTCAAATCTTTGATGTTATTAGCTGGTGGTGAAAGTGAAATTAAATTGCTTCTTTTTCCTAAAGCCGGTGTGAAGTTGATCAGTGGGCTGCAAATTGAAAGCAATTTTGAAAAGGCTTCTGTTGAAGAAGGTATGGGCCGATATGTTGAGGAGAAATCTGACTTGCATGATTTTGAAGGAAAGCTTGCAAGGGTTTATTGCAGAATATGCTCTGCGGAGGAAACTTTGGCAGCTTCTAGGGCTTCAGTTGGTGTCTACTATTTCCATAGATGGTTCATCAGTCTTAGAGCCAAATTTCTTGAGATCTTGATGGATATGCTTGGAATACTGAATTCACATACATTTACTGAGGCAAACTGCTATAAAGAAGAAGGCAATGCAGAGAGCCATGTTAGAGCAATCACACAAAATATGAATCCTCTCATATTTGGTCTTGCTAACATTTCTTCAAGGCTGCATAAATTAGCCAAGGACTATGATCTTCTTGCCACATCTTTCTTGGATATTGACCGCCAAAGTCATAGAAACATCTCTAGGCTGGCTCTCAGTTGTTCAGTACTTGCATTTTGCTCTGCCTTTGCTCTGCACTTCTCAAACTTTGCTCCAGATGAGAATGCCCCATCATCTGTCTCAGGAAAATTGGAAAAATTTTTGCGCACAATTATTATAAAAGATGTAGTTGAGAGATTATGGAATATAGATAACAATATTACTGTGAAGCTTCAGCACTTTGTGACTCATTACTGGGAAGAAATGGACAATTTTCAGTCCAGAACACAAATTAAAAGTTCTGGTCACATGGAAAGAGCTTCATTAGGGGTGTTAGAGTTTGCCATATCTGGTGTCCTGCAAATCCAAGAAGATTCAAGAGTGAAAGATGGGAAAGATCTACAGCCACTTTCTTGCGTGGTCTGCAACTTCTGTCTGACATGACTAGACATTGGATGGAAATACCTTTTAAGGTTCCCAAATACTTCTTCAGTATAAGGTATGCATGCAGTGGCAACTACAACTTATAATATTCCACTTCCCATCCAGTTAAAATTTAGAATGATAGTTCTGGATGCTATATAGATGATTCAGTTATGTCAATATCTGGATTAGAACACACGTGTTAAGTATCAAGATTCTTGTTCTTTTTCATATCTGAATGATGGTTCACATCAATATCTATACATTATCTTATTAGAATTATGTTTTTCATACTCCACAATATTTTTGTCCAATTGAGGATTTTTGAAGGTTCATCAAGTGCTTTTGAATTAATAGATAATCTAATAGTTTTTTATTTAATTTTCTTTTATTGGGAAATATGAAAAATCAAGATGTTGGTTACTTATTAGACCCCTTTTGCAATTATTAGATAGTCTGCAAATCATTTTTGACACGAACCAACTTGACCTGAAGATAAATGAAAACTTCTGCAGGCCTTGCATTGGTGCCGAGCTCTTCCTCTTCAATGCAGACTCGGGAAACAAACATGATTTGTCCGTTTCACTTGGTTTCCAGTTGTCTCTAAATCTTTGCCTTCAGTTGAAGAATGCAATGGAGTCTGTTCTTCGTGTTGCTAAGATGCACTGCATTCTTGCTGTGAGGCCATCTGATCGCTTATCCATTCAAGGGGGAAAAGTAGGACAAATGCAGGGTTGCTTTCACCCTTGTAAGACTGACGAAATGGTTGAGTTGAACGAGATGCTACTGCTCCATATAAAAGCTGAGACTAGTAAGACCGATATGATGAATTGTGAGGCTGGTAATGGTGTTAACTGGGTGACAGCCTATGTCTGTTTTGAACCAAATGAAAAAGGACAAGGGTTCTCCTCCTGCTTGCTAAATGTTTCTGCATTTCCTGAGGGATCATATCAAATAAAGTGGCATAGCTGTTGCATTGATGATGGTGGCTCTCATCGGAGTCTATTGCCACTTAATGCCGGTGCTCTCCTTACCATTATAAAGCCTTGACTGTTTTTTTATAAGCTGCAAAAGTTAATTATCTTGTGGACTGCACCTTCACCCCTGTGGTCTACGGCTGGTCGAACGGGGTGCTGGTGCAGCTGCTGTAACTCAAGTCCTGGTTGAAGACCAGACCCTGTTCTACTTCTACTACTTGGCGTCGGTGTTGGTGATCTATGAGAGGAAAGGCGGTGGAGGGCAAAAGGGCCAGCGCCGTGTTAGGGTTAGGCTCATGGATTTCCCTCACGCGATGGAGGGGAATGGGGTTATTGATCACAATTTCTTGGGAGGCCCCTGCTCGCTCATGGTGCTTGGCCCGGATGAGTGCTTGGCCCAACCTAACGAGGTGCAGTTGAGCTTCGACAATGGGAGCTGAGGGACTTATAACAACATATTTGATGATTGTTTTTTTTTTTTTTTTTTTTCTTTTTCTTTTTTAAGCTCGCTTAGTATCTTTAATTTCATTCCTTTTTCAGATACTGGAGGCTATGATAACTCTTCCGTTGAGGCTAAATTTACATTATAAACTCTGCTTATAATTTGTTGACCGTTCTACTTTTATCTGTGTTCTTCTTGTTATGTTTTTATTTTAAGATATCGGATCTCCCCTGATAAGGTGAGAAAGATAAACTTTGTTTCTCATGTGTCATATATTGATCTAGATGTCTGGAGTTTTTCCCATACTTACATGAACTGATTCATCTTAAAAGACATATCAATAGTGAAAAAATTGATAAATACCACATCCAATGTTCAGCGCTTGGAGGAAACAAATGATAAACTCTATTCAATTATATTAAGATTCTCTTTCGAATGAAGAGAATGAGAAGTCTCAGCTTGAACAATGTGTAGCTCAGCCGGAACGGTCAAAGGGATATGGTGCGAGCTAATTTGACTTGGTACATTATAATCGAGATGGCCAGGCGTATTTCAACGATGGAACTAAACTATGGCTTCATAGGTCTGGGCCGTCCGATTCTCTCTCTGTTTTTTTTTTTTTAATAGCTATCTAAAAGTATATGTGGTAGTAAGGGAAGACATACACAGAAAGCATAGGACAGTCCGCAAAAATGAAACTGTACCCAACTTCCATTCACGAGTCACATTACTTGGGCTTTATTAGATTCGATCATCCTTGCACTCCCACTGAACATATCCTAAACCATAATATCAGACGTAGGCTGATGATATAGGTGAATGGATCTGTTGTGGGAGAAAAATAGAATCAGAATTTGATTTTGATGCTTGTTGAGAGAATTTTACATGAAAATTCTGATTGCTTGATTATTTGCCATTGCAAATACACATACATATATATTTGGTTACATTTCGAATATAGTTAAGTTTAGGATCTGATCTCGTCCTTCACCCTTTGATCTGCATGGATCGCAAAGCCATCCCACCTTTTTATTATAATGTCTCAAGCCCACTTACTAGTCCATCTAACCTACTAACGTGGTAAAATCATGTGGTCCTAAAAACTCAAGAAGAAGTTAATTGATAGCAAGTGAATTTATTATAAATTCTTGAATCTTTTCTTTCCCATTCGATGTGAAATTATTTTTAGGATATTATAATTTTTCTCCTTATTAAGCAATGTCCCCATCGCACACCATAAGTTAGCTAAAATCTATCTCAAGTTAAATCGTTGGTGCTACAAGGGTTATTTTACGCTATGGTAGTACTCTATCATCATTCTATGGATAACTTTTTCTTTATGCTCATCAACTTTCACACACCTGAACTGGCTTTAATTCCATTTGTAATGCTTCAAGCCTACCTATTAGTCCAACTAATCTGCTAGTAGGTCAAAACCATGGTCCTAAAAACTCGAGCGAAAGATAATTGGTAGTTGATGAACTTCAATCATAAGCTCTTGAACCTTTTCTTTTACATTTGATGTGAAATTATTTTTTGTATATTGCATCCATCTTTTTCATCATTGGGATTTATGAACTGTGTGGATTAAAAGGTGGGAGAGGCAATTGGATTTAGACTTTAGTACGTTCGAATATGTCAAATTTAGAATATGATCATTTTTTTCATTCTTAGATTTATACGGTTTTGGAGCCACCCATCTTTTTCACTTTTTTCATCCTTGAGATTTATGAACTTTATGAATATAAGGGTAGAAAAGATGATCAAATCTAAGCTTGGCTGTATTTGATGTAGCCAAGTCTACTTCTCTCTATATGTATATAGACTCGATCAACTTCGTTACCTTTGGATCCATATAATTCATGGATTTTAAAGGTGAAAAAGAAGAAAAAGATGGAATGGCTCCAAAACCTATATACATTGAAGGATAAGAAGGATGGCCGAATCTTAAACTTGGCTATATATATATAATATGAAAAATCAGGAGTGGCTAAACTTTACCACAATCTTATACCCATCCGAGCTAACCTAGGTTACGGCTTGAGTTCTCGAACAAGACTAACCATTGCTCATGGGATTAGAGAAATTAATTAGAGATTGAAAGGAGAAGAAGGCCATTCAAAATTAAATCCCTAATTTGTTACCTGAAGGACAAGAGATGTACAATCCCAACTATGGCTTGATGGTAGCTAAAGTAATAGTTAATAATGTTTAATTAGTTTTTCAATTAGGTCATGCTTATGCATTTTAGAGTTGAGGTATTATTCATCTTGATTAAACTTTATCCTACATATGGAGATTGATGTAATCATTTTTGAGCTCCTAATAAGCCTAAATTAATTTATTCATTGTTATCGACCACCTACTAAATCTTAAATTATTTATCTCCTAGTTGAATTGCATTTAGGCCAAAGAACTAACTTTATGCAGCTCAGTTGCTAGATTTATTTTGATTGGTTTCGACTAGACTATATTGTGTATCAATTACATCGAAGTTTATCATCTTTTTTAATGAAAAAATTCAAAATTTTTGATCTTTTCTTTATTTCTTTCTTACCTTTATTTAATCTGAACTATTACCTCTTATATATATATATATATATATATATATTCAACACTTATACAAAAAGTTATAAGATTAACTAATAGGCTTATATTATAATTTTACTTCTTTATTTTTTTTATTTATTTTTTAATCATAAGCCCTCACTCTAACAAAGAGGGGTGAATATTTTTGGACCTATAATTTTTTGAGAAGACTTGATATATCGAATGGTACAATAAATACGTATTGTTGATGCTACCAGTCCAGTTTTCTTTGTTATGAGATCTCCTAATGAAGGAAGAGAGAGCCTCCCCTCAGAACCCCCTTCCCTTTCCCTTATATCTTTCGAGCCTTTCCCCCAAAATGTTCTTTTCTCCTTTTTCATCATCATATCGTCAGCATCGAGTCATTTTTTTTTCTTTTTTTCGGCTAGAAAGTCAACATGTAAGATAAAAGTTAGCTTCAGACGAGAGCGTGCCACGTGGTTATTTATCGATAATTATTAGCAAAGGTATTAAGAAACTTGCTCCGAAAGCTAAGGATCTTCATGATGATCTCGGTTTTCCCAAGGGAATGTCAGGGTTAGTGGGAATGTCAGAGTCAGAGAAGAGTTATCTTGGCCCTAAATCAGGTGCTCAGTATCTCCTTTATTTGAGCTTTTCAAAGGATGGTAATGCTCCAGCGTTTGTCTTATTCGAGTCATTTAAAGCGTCATGATGCTTAATGATTCTCGATTTCTGTTCAAGACACGACAGCTCCTCGCGTTTAGTGCTTTTGATACGAGAATGATTCCAAGATTAGAGGCCGCCTAGGACTAGGGGCCGCCCAGAAGCTGGGGGCCGCCCAGAACCTGGGGGCCACCTAGGGCTAGGGCCGTCCAGGAGCTGGAGGCCGCCCAGAACCTAGGAGCCGCCTAGGACTAGGGGCCATCCAGAAGCTGGGGGCCGCCCAGAACCTGGGGGCCGCCTAGGGCTAGGGGCCGCCCAGGACCTGGAGGCCGCCCAGAACCTGAGGGCCGCCTAGGGCTAGGGCCGTCCAGGACCTGAAGGCCGCCCAGAACCTTGGGGCCGCCTAGGACTAGGGGCCGCCCAGGAGCTGGGGGCCGCCCAGAACCTGGGGGCCGCCTAGGGCTAGGGGCCGTCCAGGACCTGGAGGCCGCTCAGAACCTGAGGCCGCCTAGGACTAGGGGCCGCCCAGAAGCTGGGGGCCGCCTAGGACTAGGGGCCGTCCAGAAGCTGAGGGCCACCCAGAACCTGGGGTTGCCTAGGGCTAGGGGCCGTCCAGGATCTGGAGGCCATCCAGAACCTGGGGGCCGCCTAGGGATAGGGGCTGTCCAGGATCTGGAGGCCGTTCAAAACCTGGGGGCCGCCTAGGACTAGGGGCCGCCCAGAAGCTGGGGGCCGCCCAGAACCTAGGGGCCGCCTAGGACTAGGGCCGTCCAGGACCTGGAGGCCATCCAGAACCTGGGGGCCGCCTAGGGCTAGGGGCCGTCTAGGACCCCGATCTTACTTCTTGTTTACCAACCATATCATATGCCCCCTCGCCCATGTCCCTTGTACTCAGGTGCGTCGCACATGCGCAAGGGAGAGGGGCGGAAAAGTTTGAATTTCAAAATTTTGCATTCGATAAGTGTCGTTTCATGAAAAGGAAAAAGGGGGAAGGGGGCACATATCTCTAGGAAGATAGCATCTTTTCGCCTGTCCGGTCCCCCTCGGGATCGCCATGTGGCTTTGCGGCGCTCGAGGCATTGCATCCAAAATATAAAAAAGGGCTCGTCCCCTCTATCCCTTTGCCTTTTATTTGTAGAGTCTTCCGTGGTCTTACTTATCCAAGTCCAGGTTAGTTGACTCCTTCTTCTCCATTTCTTTTTCCATGGATCCCTCCCAAGATAGGAAAGGTAAAAACCCTATGATCGAGCCCTCCCGTGAAGAGATTTTTCAGGCGCATCGCCAGGCCCTCGAAGGGGTGGCCATCCGCGGGGATCAACTTGTCGCCCGGCCTGCGCGGCCTGTGTCTAGGTCGTTACCCCGATCTCCTAGGGCTTCTTCTTCATCCACCAGCCGTGAGGTAGGGCTCCCGGCAATTACTTCTAAATCAGCCGGCCCGGCGGAGGTCGCCTCAATTACAACTTCCCAAGACTTAGGAACCTTAGGGCCCAGTTTGGGATTCCCAGCAACATTCGGCTTTCCGTTCCCCTCCCGAGGATAGGGTTACCCTAACGCAACCAGGAAAGGTTACATTGTATGAGGAATTTTTTAAGGGCGGTCTACGATTGCCCTTGCACCCTTTCTTTATAAACTTGTTGAATAGGTATCGCCTCATTCCCGCACAACTTACTCCCAACTCCATTCGTGTCATCTTTTCATCCTAGTGCTTTGTTATTTTCACGGAGCTCCTGCCCGGTCTCTTTATTTAGGGCATTGTATAGGATTCGAAACCCTGTAAGGGATGGGTGGTGGAGCTTTGCGTCGAGGCCTAAGAGAGTTCTTAAGCTTAACCTTCCTTCCAAAATTAAGGGTGGAAGTCACGGTTCTTTTATGCACATTTGGAGGGGCTGGGCGTAGACTGGGGTATTCCGGACACTAGCTCTAACCAGAACTCAAGTGTTGATGAGGGAGACCGTAAACTATTCAACACTTTGATGTCCACCATTGTGCCCCCCAGTAGGGAACTGCTATCGGAGGACAATCTTCGGGAGATCGCATTCGTGCCGGTGTCGCTGGCTACAGCGCCCGGTGAGCCTCGAAGAGTTTTATCATTATTATTGTAACTTCCTTGCTTGTTTGGACATCTGGTATTTGAATAGATGTCCCTTAGTGTACATATTATTTCGCAGCTAGTATATGTTGTGCCTCTTTTTAGCTAACCTCGTGCTCTCTGTATTGCAGCAATGAGGTTCTCTCAAGATTCGTTGATATCGGGTCTTCGAAAGAGGAGGAAGTGACCGCGGCACGGCAAGAACTGAGCCTAAGAGGTCCTGCCGGTGGAACCGGGTCGTAGTACTCAGCCCCTAACGGCTCTCCCTGAAGCAACACTAATAGAGGAGGGCGAGGGAGAGGAAAATCCTCCCGATGGAATACCGATAGAGGGCCCTACCGAGGGGAGCCTACTGGCGGCCGCCTCATCTCCTGCTAGGGGTGCCGGGGGGTCGTTCGGGAGCATAGAGGTTGCCGAGACCAACCCGTCTAGCCCGTCATCGCTGAAAGAAGTAGGCACCTCCGCTCCCTCGGACACCTTAAGAAGTTTGCCTCAATCTTCCCAAATGCCTAGCCAGAGCGCCTCGTATAAAAGTTGTTTATCTGAAACAGTTCTCAAGCTTTCGATCCTGCCCAGATTTCAGGCCAAAATGAGGAGTCTATCATGGAGGAATCTTTTGATACCATGTTCACGGCCGCGCTTCAAGTAGGGTTATGATCTTTTCCCTTTTCCTCCTTTCATAATTACGGAGTTTTGGTATTTATCGATTGTATACCACAGATGTCTAACGGCCTCTTCGTGCTTCGCGAGGACCTGACCAAGGCCAAGTCTCATAGTGAGAGCTTGGATAAAGAATTGGCGAAAACGAAGGCCTCGGAATCGAAGGCCTTACACGACCTTCAGATTGTCCAGGAAGACTATCGAGCATGGCGGGAGAGGGCTGAGAAGGAGCTGCGGAGCTTGGACGCCCAACTGTCTGAAGTCCGGGCAAAGCTGTTGCCTACGGAAGAAAGGTTAAAGGGAACGGTTCTCAGGTTAGAACATACTGAGAACCGGGCCGACAACGCAGAGGCCGCAGCTCGCGACACTGCGGAGAAATTGGCCTTGGACGAGAGGGACACGAAGGAGGCTCTGGACAAAATGGCGGCGATGGAGACGAAGGTTCAGGAGAGGGTGGCCGTGGCCGAGGCTAGGGCTCAGGAAAGGGTGGCTGCGGCCGAAGCTAGAGCTTAGGAAGCCATCGGAAAATATAAGGGTTCTCCAAACTTTGCGTCGGAACTGCATGAGGCCGCTATGGACGCCTTCGTTCAGGGTTTTGAGAGGTGCAAACGGAGACTATCTCGGCACTTCAAATTAGAAAGCCTTGAACATTTTCAACCCGAGGACGATGAAGAAACTTCTGACGTTGAGGTTGAAAGTGCGGCGGACAGGGCAGTGACAGTTAAAGACCCTGCCATAGGAGCGCCTACAACCGAGGAACCGGCCTCCGGGCCGACTACCGAGGGGGGGCGTCCCGAGGACTAATGGGAGGCATCTAGGCTTGCCTTGATTTTGTCTTTTTGTTCTTGATTTTGTCCTTAGGGGACCCTTTTTGTAAATCAGTTGATGCCGGCTTGTGGGCAGTAGTTTATAAAGCTTTACAACGATCTGGCTTTTAAACGAGTGAATGCTACTTTTTACTCACTCGATGCTTCAATTATTCAACTTCTAAATTTTACCCATTACGTAGGGGGAATGAGGGTCCGCCCGTAAGTAGGTGCTAAATTCGAATTCCATGGTCGTTTTCTAGGCATATTATCTCAGGAGGAACGGTATTGTTCTGGGGAGGTTCCTAAAATCGTAAGGCACCGAGACCATCCCGGGAGTGTCCTTAGGACCGTGGGGCCGCCCAGCTCCTTTGAAGGATTGTTTCTTGGGGTAGTCGGATACCTGCCCAAGAGTTTGAGATGGGGCCGCCTAAGTCATGGACTTGAACCTCCTCAGGGGTAAGTGATACCAGCCCGGGGGTGTCCTTAGGACTGTGGGGCCGCCCAGCTCCTTTGAAGGATTATTTCTTGGGGGTAGTCGGATACCTACCCAAGAGTTTGAGATGGGGCCGCCTAAGTCATGGACTTGAACCTCCTTAGGGGTAAGTGATACCAGTCCGGGGGTGTCCTTAGGACTGTGGGCCACCCAGCTCCTTTGAAGGATTGTTTCTTGGGAGTAGTCGGATACCTGCCCAAGAGTTTGAGATGGGGCCGCCTAAGTTATGGACTTGAACCTCCTCAGGGTAAGTGATACCAGCCCGGGGGTGTCCTTAGGACTGTGGGGCCGCCAGCTCCTTTGAAGGATTGTTTCTTGGGGGTAGTCGGATACCTGCCCAAGAGTTTGAGATGGGGCCACCTAAGTTATGGACTTGAACCTCCTCAGGGGTAAGTGATACCAGCCCGGAGGTGTCCTTAGGACTGTGGGGCCGCCCAGTTCCTTTGAAGGATTGTTTCTTGGGGGTAGTCGGATACCTGCCCAAGAGTTTGAGATGGGGCCGCCTAAGTCATGGACTTGAACCTCCTCAGGGGTAAGTGATACCAGCCCGGGGTGTCCTTAGGACTGTGGGGCCACCCAGCTCCTTTGAAGGATTGTTTCTTGGGGTAGTCGGATACCTGCCCAAGAGTTTGAGATGGGGCCGCCTAAGTCATGGACTTGAACCTCCTCAGGGGTAAGTGATACCAGCCCGGGGGTGTCCTTAGGACTGTGGGGCCGCCCAGCTCCTTTGAAGGATTGTTTCTTGGGGGTAGTCGGATACCTGCCCAAGAGTTTGAGATGGGGCCGCCTAAGTCATGGACTTGAACCTCCTTAGGGGTAGTGATACAGGGGTGTCCTTAGGACTGTGGGCCATGACCCCTGCCCAAGCCGCCTAAGTCATGGACTTAAACCTCCTCAGGGGTAAGTGATACCAGCCCGGGTGTCCTTAGGACTGTGGGGCCGCCCAGCTCCTTTGAAGGATTGTTTCTTGGGGGTAGTCGGATACCTGCCCAAGAGTTTGAGATGGGGCCGCCTAAGTCATGGACTTGAACCTCCTCAGGGGTAAGTGATACCAGCCCGGGGGTGTCCTTAGGACTGTGGGGCCGCCCAGCTCCTTTGAAGGATTTTTCTTGGGGGTAGTCGGATACCTGCCCAAGAGTTGAGATGGGGCCGCTAAGTCATGGACTTGAACCTCCTCAGGGGTAAGTGATACCAGCCCGGGGGTGTCCTTAGGACTGTGGGGCCGCCCAGCTCCTTTGAAGGATTGTTTCTTGGGGGTAGTCGGATACCTGCCCAAGAGTTTGAGATGGGGCGCCTAAGTCATGGACTTGAACCTCCTTAGGGGTAAGTGATACCAGCCCGGGGGTGTCCTTAGGACTGTGGGGCCGCCCAGCTCCTTTGAAGGATCGTTTCACAGAAGATCTCCAAATATGTGCATTCATTAATTTTTGGATAAGTACATTCATTACATTACTGATGGTATTGTCGGAGATTATCCGCGTTCCACGTTCGGGGGATCGGTCGCCCATTCAGATCTTCAAGTCGGTACGCTCCACGGTGAAGGACTTCTGCTACTCGGTAGGGCCCCTCCCAGTTCGGGGATAGTTTGCCCCCTCCGTTGGTTTGGACACTGAGGCCTTTCTCAGAACCAAGTCTCCTTGACGGAAGTTTTGGAGCGGACGCGGGTATTATAATATCTCGCCACCGCTGCTGATAGGCCGCCATTCTAACTTGAGCTCGGTCCCTCGCTTCATCAATGAGGTCGAGACTGGCTCTTAAATTAGGGAGGTTATCAGCTTTGTCATATGATTCTACTCGAATGCTTGGCAGGCCAATCTCGACTGGGATAACAGCTTCGGAACCAAAAACCAGATTAAACGGCGTCTCTCCTGTCGGTGTCCTGGGAGTTGTGTGGTATGCCCAGAGCACACTCGGGAGTTCTTCCACCCATTTCCCTTTGGACGTATCCAGCCTGGTCCTCAGTCCCCGCAATATCATACGATTCGTAACCTCGGCCTCTCCATTAGATTGTGGATGGCCGACGGAGGCGAATCGATGCGTGATGCCGAGATCGGCAAAAAGTCTGAAGGCAACGTTGTCGAACTGTCGGCCGTTGTCAGTGACAAGAGTATGAGGTATGCCGAATCGACAAATGATGGCTTTCCAGAAAAAGGCTTTGACCTTGGCTTCAGTGATCTTGGCGAGTGCTTCGGCTTCGACCCACTTAGTAAAATAATCGACGGCGACAAGTAGGAATTTTTGCTGTCCCGATGCCGGAGGGAAAGGGCCGAGAATGTCCATGCCCCACTGAGCGAAAGGCCAGGGAGCAAAAGAGGGTTTAACTGAGAAGCTGGTTGCCGCTGAATACAGGCGTACCGTTGGCATTGGCCACATCTTTTCACTAGTTCAGTTGCATCTTCTTGCATAGTCAGCCAATAATATCCTTGTCGGAGGGCTTTACGCGCCAGAGATCGGCCTCCCGAATGATTCCCACAAATGCCTTCATGAATCTCCCTAAGAATATAATCCGCATCTGCCGAGCTGACGCACTTGAGGAGAGGTTGGGAGAAGGATCTCTTGTAGAGTCGGCCATCTAGCAGTACAAACTTGGAGGCCCTCCGCTTGAGTAGCCTGGCTTCCTCATGGTCAACTGGGAGGACGCCGTCCTTCAAGTATCGGATATAACGTCCATCCAAGTTTCTTCTTGGGCAACTGGTAAAGCTTCTTCACGGCCTCGATGCTGGGTGTCTCCAGATACTCAATGTAGGTTTTGCCCATGGAGCTGTCCGCGGATGTAGCAAGTCGGGCCAACATATCAGCTCTAGCATTTTCCCTCTAGGGATGTAACTAATGGTGAAGTGATCTAACAAGGGAATTAGTAGTTTAACCTTGCTTAGATACTGGGACATAACAGGGTCCCGAGCCTCATACTCCCCAGACACCTGGGCAGAAATAAGCTGTGAGTCAGTGAAAGCTCGGAGATGCTTGATTCCCATCCCATGTGCTAGTTTGATTCCGGCTAACAAGGCCTCATATTCGGCTTGATTGTTAGTAGCTTCAAAGAGGAAACGAAGAGCGTACTCCAGCACCACACCCTCTGGGCTGGCGAGAATAAGACCAGCCCCGCTCCCCTGGGAGTTGGAGGCTCCATCGACGTGGAGGACCCATGCCTTATCATTCTCTTCGTCGACATCTAAAAGAATCCGGGGGACTCCTCTTGATGCTCTTCAGACCAAGTGCACTCTACTAGGAAGTCGGCCAAGACCTGGGATTTCAAAGATGCTCTGGGCTGAAATGACAAGTCGAATTCCCCTAGCTTGATGGCCCACTTGGCCAACCGGCCAGAGGTATCAGGGCGAGACAAAATGGCTCTGAGAGGCTGATCAGTGAGCACGACTATAGGATGGGCCTGAAAGTAGGGTCTGAGTCGTCGGGCGGAGATGAACAAAGCAAAAATGACCTTCTCCGTCCTGGAATACCTCTCTTCTGCACCATGAAGTACCTTACTGGTATAATATACAGGTCTCTGAGTGGCGTGGTCGCCGACACGCACCAGAACGGAACTGACGGCTTCGAAGGAAGCCGCAAGATAGAGGAAGAGCTTTTCTCCCTCCTCCGGTTTAGACAACAGGGGCGGTGTGGACAAGAACTCCTTAAGTTCTTCAAAGGCTCGTTGACAGTCTTCCGTCCACTCAAAACCGTCCGCTTTACGTAGGACCTTGAAGAAGGGTAAACACCTCTCCGCCGATCTTGACAAAAATCGGCTTAATGCTGCTATCCTCCCGGTGAGTTGTTGTACCTCTTTCTTACATACTGGCCGCCTCATATCAAGAATGGCTTGAATTTTCTCTGGGTTTGCCTCAATTCCCCGCCGGGTCACCAGGAAACCCAAGAATTTCCCTGCAGTAACTCCAAACGCACATTTGCGTGGGTTGAGCTTTATTCTATGGAGCCGGAGGTTGTGGAAAGTCTCCTGCAGGTCGGCGACATGGCCAGTGGCACAGGTGCTCTTTGTCAACATATCATCTACATATACTTCCATGTTGCGGCCGAGCTGGTCTTTAAAAACTTTGTTCATCAGCCTCTGATAGGTAGCTCCCGCATTCTTCAATCCGAAGGGCATTACTTTATAACAATAGATGCCCTTCTCGTGATAAAAGAAGTATGCTCTTCATCCAGGGGTTCAATTTTATCTGGTTGTACCCCGAGAAAGCATCCATGAAGCTAAGAAGTTCATAACCAGAGGTTGAATCTACTAACTGGTCGATCCGTGGCAACGGAAAACTGTCCTTAGGACAAGCTTTGTTAAGATCGGTGTAATCGATGCATATCCTCCATCCTCCGCTGGCCTTCCGGACCATGACCACATTGGCTAGCCAATCAGGATATTGTGCCTCCCGAATATGACCGGCCATAAGCAATTTATCCACCTCTTCGTCAATGATCCTCTGCCGCTCAGGGGCGAAACTCCTTTTCTTCTGGCGGACAGGGCGGCAACTTGGGTTGATATTAAGTTGATGAGTAATCACCTCCGGGGAATCCCGACCATGTCCGTCATTTTCCAGGCGAAGACATCCGCATTCGCCGATAAGAAGGCTAGGAGCTGATCCCGGACTTCAGGGGGAGGAGCTCACCAATTTGCACGGTCTTGGTGGAATCACCTCCCAGGGGGCAAGATATCAGACGCTCCGCTGGCTCTCCCCTCCGCTCAACTTCTCTGGGATCAAACGACTCGGCGACCGGGGAAATTCTAACCACCTGGGGACTAGGAGCTAGATGATAGCAGGGTCTGACCGAGTTTACCTCTCCATGCATCTCGCCGACTCCTTGGTTGGTAGGGAACTGCACCAATAGGCGCTTGGTAGATATAACTGCATCTAATATATTCAACCCGGGGCGGCCGAGAATGGCGTTGTAGGCCAGGGGAACCCGAACCACCAGAAAGTCCAGCATTACCGTGCTCTGACATGGCGGCGATCCTGCCGTCGCCGGTAGGGTAATCTCGCCCTCCACTCGTATAGAGTCTCCAGTGAAACCGACTAGAGGGACGGCTACAGGTCGAAGAGAGTCAGGAGATAAATTCATCCGAAGAAATGCATCATAAGTAAGCACATTAGCGGAGCTTCCACTGTCGATTAAGATCCTCTTTACAGGGTGTTTAGCGACCGTCATTGAAACGACGACGCTATCTGTTGGAAGATTATTGAAAAATTATATTAACCAATCCTTTTGATTTTGATGATTACTAAAAGCCTTTGAGTTCATTAAAGATATAATGAGTTTATTAAATGAGCAACTAATTTATTTTGAACAATCAATGAGAATGTTAAAGTTTGACTTTAATCA
>UESW01004161.1:1001483-1017128 GCA_900491605.1 Calamus simplicifolius
AGGGAATAAGCATTTTTTTAAAATTATAAGTCTGCCATCAAGGGATAATATTAGTTGTTCCTGGATTCCCTAAGGAATAAGTTCAAGGGATAACCCATGGTTAACCAACCATAGGTTATCCCCTCTAGTTAAATTTTTTCAGACCTATCCCTTCTAGCTATAGCATTTGGGAATAAGAAGGATATCCCCTGGATATCCCTCCTTATCCCCCATATCAAACACTACCTTAGAGAAACTATCTACTTTTAAAATAGAAAAAAATTTTATACTTATAGAGTAGAAGCTTTAATTTTTTAACTCATCAAAATATTTTATCAGAAATAAGGAATAGTTATCCAAGTTTATTTTAGATTTATCCAGACTAAATAAACATAAAAAAATAGTTTTTTTTTTCATTTCCTTCCTTTCTTTTCTTTTTTTTTTTTTTTTCCTTTCTTGTTCTTTTCCTTTTCTTTTTTCTTCCTCCTTTCTCCCTCATGGCTTGCACCCGACTGCCATGCAGGTGCTTCTTCTCCTCCTCCTTTCTCTAGCTAATCAGCCACTCGTCAGCAACCGAGTAGGTGGTCGGTCCGACCATGATTCCTTCGGCATCGGTGAAGGAGAAGGGGGCTAGTAACGCCTTTCTTCCAGCTCTCTCGGACTCTCCGAGCATCATGGCGGCCCATCGATGCTCAGTCGCCGAGATCCCACCGGTCGGATACCATACCGCACGGTCGAACTGTTAGAAAAATTGTTTTGATTTTTGAAAAAACCTTTTTTAGAAAATGTTAGAATAATTAATCTAAAATTTAAATTCAAAATCTACATTAAAGTTAAAAGGAATCAAACTAGTCGAGGCGTGTTAAACACTGCCCTAAGGATAAGTTTTCGCCCCCTCATGCGGGTTGTTAGCGATTTGTCCCCAAGGTACAACGATCGGCTCGATCCGATCCTCCTACCGCGAGCACGATCGGGTGGAGGTGCAAACCCAATGATTCTTCAGATGCCCAAATAAAATATAACAATAAAATAGTTAAATACTTTTTACCACTAGTAGCTTTCACCAGGTTGAGACAAACTCCCAACTCCAAACAGCACTTGCAGCAACAGGAGACAACTCCCAACTCCAAGCAGATAGACTCGCAACTCCAAGGACAACTCCAAGGATTTGCCGCAACAGGATCTTCAACAAAATGAATAAATCTTAAACTTATCTAATACTTCATCCTTAGATTTTATCAAATATATGTAACAATATCGAGAGAAGTCATCTATGAATGTTACAAAGTAACGACTTCCTCCCGTGTAGAAAACTTGGTAGAGTCATATACATCGCTATGGACTAATTCAAGAAGTGTTGAACTCCTATTTACTGATTTAAAAGGTTTTCTAGGCATCTTAGCTTGAATACAAATCTCACATTTAAACTTTCTATCAATATGAACTTTAGGAATTAGATTAAGATTTGTCATGTAATGAATACGATCAAAATTCACATGACCAAGTCTACTATGCCAAACATTTGAAGATTCAACATTAAAAAGAAGAAACTTTTATTAGATAACTTAGAGGATACATTTAATTTAAAAAGACCTTCACATACAAAACCTTTACCAACAAACTCATTATTATGAGTAATTACAACTTTATTTGACTCTAGAACAATTTTATATCCTCTAGATATAAGAAGAGATCCACTAATCAAATTTCTTCTAACACTAGGAACTAACAGCACTTCATGAAGGACTAGGATCTTCCCGGATGTCATCTTTAGATCCACTTGACCTTTTCCAAGCACTTGTGCTGAAGAGTTATTCCCAAGTGTCATACCTCCTCCACTTGATTCCTGAAAGGTGGAGAAACCAGGAGTGATCAAAACAAACATGAACATTAGCTCCTGAATCAAGCCACCAATCACAAGAAGATTGGGTTGAGTTAATTAAGAATTTTGAATTTACCGACCTGATAGAAGGCTCAGCACCACTCTCAACCATGTTAACTTGTGGTTTAGATTATTTCCTCAATGGTTCAGTCTTTCGATGGTAGCAGTCCTTCGCCACATGATTTGTCCTTCTGCACACAAAGCAGAACGTGCCTTTATAATTTTTTGACTTCTGATTCTGAGGAGGTTTGTATGATTGGTTGGATCTAGATTGAAATTTCTTCTTCTTAAAATTCTTTCCCTTGGGTTTGAATTGATTTGGAGTTGAATTTGACTCGATCAGATTGATTTTAGGTCCAAAATCGATCTTTTGATTTTGATTGAGCTTAAGCCGGTGTTCTTCTTCAATCCTAATAGAGTTAATCACTTCTGTTAGGGTCAAGCTACCTTGCTTATGACTTAGCTCTCGAGTAAATGATGACCAAGATGGTGGAAGGGCATCTACTAAGGCTTGGACCTTATAGTTTTCAGAAAAACTACAACCAGTCAATTCGACTTTCTAAGAAAATCTTGGAATTTATGAATTTGAATACTAATGGGTTTTGAAATCTACCATTATGTACTTTCTAAATTTTGAGATAGTGAATCTATCTAGTCCCATCAACCATCCCATATTTAGCCTCAAGGGCATCCCAAAGTTCCTTAGCAGTTTTAGTAGGAAGGTAGACATTATAAAGATTATCAGCTAGGGCACTTAAAATTCTATGTCTACAATGAAAATCTATTTCTTGGATGTTTTTGATGTTGACGAAGAGGAAGTATCAACTACTTGAAGAACCTTTTGAGTGTTGGATTTGGGATCTAGTAATTCTATGGTAGAAAATAAGCCCAAAGTGGTAAGCCAGTATTTCACTTGACTTTGCCACCTCCTAAAGAATGATCCATTAAATTTTTTAGGTTTAATTGCACTAAGATCATCAGAACCCATTTTAAGTAAATTTGTTGCTTAATGCGTTCTGCACAACCAAAAATTGAAGATTTAGCCTTATAATTTGAATTTTTTAAATTAGTATTTTTTTAAATATTTCTAGATTTTAAATTTAAATTCAAAAGAATTAAATCTAGAAACTACTTGCAATAATAAAAACCACTAAGCAAAAATTAACTCAAATAAGTCAATTTTGAATTTGAGTTTCATTTTTTTTTTCAAAATTTGAATTTTAAATTTGAATTTTGAATTTTAAATTTTAAATTTAAAACTCCTTTTTTAAATAAAATTACTTATAATAAAATCTAGCAATTTCTAATGATAGGAAAAACTTGTCCTTAGATGTTAGTAAAATTGTTTTGATTTTTGAAAAAACCTTTTTAGAAAATGCGAGAATAATTAATCTAAAATTTAAATTCAAAATCTAAATTAAAGTTAAAAGGAATCAAACTGGTCGATGCGTGTTAGACACTGCCCTAAGAATAAGTTTTCGCCCCCTCGTGCGGGTTGTTGGCGATTTATCCCCAAGGTACAACGATCCGACTTGATCCGATCCTCCTACCGCGAGCACGATCGGGTGGAGTGCAAACCCAATGATTCTTCAAATGCCAATAAAATATAACAATAAAATAGTTAAATACACTTTTTACCGCTAGTAGCTTTCACCAGGTTGAGACAAACTCCTAACTCCAAACAGCACTTGCAGCAACATGAGACAAATTCCAACTCCAAGCAAATAGACTCCCAACTCCAAAGACAACTCCAAGGATTTGCAGCTATATGATCTTCAACAAAATAATCTTTTAGGATTTGAATTTTTTTTTTCTACCTTAAATTTCTTTAGACTATCCCTATATATATATATAATATTTTAAGCCGTTAGGCCATGTTACCATTCCTCCCAAAACGGAAGGAAAAAAACGGAACATATTAAATCACGGATCGCTGGCAGCGAGCGTTCGCGGAACGTTTGCGGAACGCTCGGCGAGCGTATGTGATTTAATATGTTCCATTTTTCCTTCCGTTTTGGGAGGAACGGTAACATGGCCTAACTTCTTAAAATTTTACGTTCGTTGTACTTTGGGGATAAATCGCCAACAACCCGTATGACGGGACAAAAACTTGTTCTTAGGGCATTGTCTAACCGTCTCGATCAGTTTGATTCATTTTAACTTTAATTTAGATTTTAAATTTAAATTTTAGATTAATTATTCTAGTATTTTTTATAAAAAAAATTTTAAAAATCAAAACAATTTTACTAACCCGAACACCGTTGATCGGTTGGATCTTACACCTAGGAATAGGACGGAGCCACTGCTCGCTGTTCACTGGTTTGGCCACTGCTCGACCACGCCCTTCTTCTCTTCTTCACCGACCACCGCCTTTGCCAAAAGAGATAGCGAGCCAGCTGCCTCTCACAACCGCCAGCCCTTCTTCTCCTCCGCCACACGCTCTCGGTCGCACGCGCCCTCGCTAACGACGCTCGCAGTGGTGCCAGGAAATGGGCCGTGGAGGTCACAACAGTTGCTTGCTTCAAACTTCGTGCAACCTCAGGAAAGCCTCAAGAGCCGTGCCGCTGAGGCTCGTGTGGATATCTACTATGCTTGCCACACGATATTCCATGCTACTCCAAGGTTCATGCAACTCGCCTACTTTGTTTGGATCTTGAAGAAAAAGAAATGAAAGAGTAAAGAGTAAAGAAAAGGAAAATTATGAAAGGATAAGGAAGGAAAAAAGTATTAATTTTTTTTAAAAAAAATGAGATGAAATGAGAAAAAAAAAATATCAATTATTTTGTTTAGATAAAAGTAGAGAAAAAAAGAAGAGAAAAAAAGAAGAGAAAGAGTTACGTAACAATTATATTCCTCTAAAAACTTTTGGTGCTCTCAATAAATTTTAATGAAAAATCATGTTACTATAGTGGATTTTAATGAATTTCAATGACGAAAAGGAAGATATCTAGGTTGAGACCGGCCTTGAGTTCTTGTGGTGTTGCCTTGATGAGTTTTGAGAACCATAGCGCTCGCGGCCGTAGGAATGAAAGAACAAAAAGTAGAAAATGAACCATGTGAATGAAAGAATGAAGAGTAAGAATAAAAGTAACTTAAATATTTGTTCTTCCCCCATGTTACTCCCGATTTGGAGAAACAAGAGGAACCAATTGCTCTAATTTTTTTCCCCTTTTTCTTTCATCTTCCTTCCAAACAAAATAATTTATGACTTTTTTTCCTTCATTTCCTTTCCCTTTCCTCCATTGCCTCCAATCCAGACAATCCCTTAGCGATGTTGAAACCTCTAGGCTTAAGCAAATCTAAGCTCGGCTATCAGCACATGCAATATATACATATACATATATATAAATGTAGAAAAAAAAAGTGATGAGGGGTAGAATTGTCATTACGTTGATAACCATGCGAAAGGGCTAAGATCAGCCCTTCCCCCCGCCCACTACAATATGCCCCCGAGGAATGAGCTAAACTAATGTGGTCCAACAGGTCGAGCAACCCATAGCTCGGCTTTCCCCGAGCTCTCCAAGCTACCTATAGCTCGGCTCCTTCAAGCTACCTATAGCTCGGCTCCCCGAGCTTCCCGTAGCTCGTCTCCCCCGAGTTACCTATAGCTCGGCCTCCCCGAGCTTCCCGTAGCTCGGCTCCCCCGAGCTTCCTATAGCTCGGCTCCCTCGAGCTACCTATAGCTCGGCTCTCCCCGAGCTACCTATAGCTTGGCTCCCCGAGCTTCCTATAGCTCGGCTCCCCCGAGCTACCTATAGCTCGGCTCCCATGAGCGATCCGTGACTTGACACTTACCTCCGTGGAACCCGATGCGAGAGAGCCTAGGCCCATCGTAACAGAATCCCGATCAAAGAATCATGTCGAGGAGTGGGCTAGGGTCTAGTATAACTGCCTGGGACCCACACATCTATCAGATTCTGGGCCATCAAAGAGTTCTCCCAGCTATCGATCCTTCAACAAACAAGATACGGATCCCACCGGCCTTACAACGGCCTGATTCGAATCATTCCCGTATCCTAACAACCTTCGAACCTTCCAGAAGGCGCTCAAGATCCAGGTGATTGCCTATAAATACGACACCCCTAGATTCTCTTAGGTATGCGCTCACAGCCCCTGGCTCACTCTCACTCTCACTCTCCTCCACTACTCATCGGTGCCCCCCTGGAGCTCCCGATTGGCCACCCTTGGAGAGACTTCCCGGAGAGATCCCTCTCCCCATTTTCTATTGCTCACCGATTCCCACTGACTTGAGCGTCGGAGGGTCTTCCGCGGAGGGCCACCCCCAATGCCTCTCGCGCGAGGACTTCTATGCAGGTCCGCCCAGGAGATCGACCACGCCCGAGACGGAGGACAATCCCGACGGCAACAGATTGGCGCTAGAGGAAGGGCCCTCAAGTCCGTTAAAACTTGAAGAAAGGAGACAAGGATCTCGATCTGGAGTAGAACCTCTCCAATGGCTAATCGGAGAAGAGCAACCTCTGAAGCCCAGGACCAGGTTGTCTCTCAAAGACCTGATCCGACAGGCAATACGGCGCCGCAGCCTCTGCCAATTGAGACCCCATCACCACCAGCCATCCCGGTGACCCAGGACCAGTTCGCCATGCTGGTCCAGCAAGTCCAAGCCCTGACCCACCTGGTCCAGGAGTGTTTCGCAGCTGCCCCTGCTCCACGCCTTCATGGGGAGGCCGCAACTTCTTCCTCTCCGGCCACCTCCTCCTCTGGTCCGCATGAAGCCACGGACCCCCACACTGACCCAAAGGGGACAAACCGGTCCCGCGAGGTGGCTGTAACAGGGATCCTCCCAGATCTTGACGAGCCCGGACCCTTTCCCCGGTGTCCTCCCACCATGATTCAACGTCGTCCCTGCGCTCTCCCCGCCCAGCTCCTCCTCTTACTTCTGAAGAGGAGATCCGTCGATAAATCTGGGAGATGCGTCAGGAACTGGATGCCGCCAAGCAGGCCCATCCGCCTCAGCCCAAGGCGAGCAGGGCATCCCTTTCTCCAAAGGGATCATGGAGGAAGTGATTCCCTCCCATGTCAAACTACCCACCGTCGAGCCCTACCACGGCTCTTCTGACCCGGATGATCATCTCAGCAGCTTCTGGTCAATAATGATGTTCCACGGAGCATCCGACGCAATCCTCTGCCGCGCCTTCCCCTCCACCCTCAGAGGATCTGCCCGAACCTGGTTCAACGCCTTGAAACCAGGTTCCGTTGATCATTCGACGAGCTGAGCCATCTTTTTATTGGCCAGTTCATCAATAGCTGCCGTCACTGGCAGAGATCCGACTCCCTCTCCGAAGTTAAGCAGAGAGAGGGGGAGTCCTGAGAAACTACCTTGGCCGCTTCAATAAGGCCATGCTAGAGGTGGACCACCTTAATCATGAGGTGGCTATGTCCGCCTTGGTGGGAGAGTTTCTAAGAAGAGCGACTTCTACCTGGCAATGGAAGTCAGCTACCCCCCAAACCTCTCCGATATGATGGCCCTGGCAGACAAATACGAGGGTCGAAGAATCGCGGAGAGTTGCCCGTGCCGAGCTGGCGAAGAAGAAAGAACCCAAAGGTCCTGATAGGCACCGACCCGTCCATCGGCCAAGTCCACCTCATCGCCAAAGAGCTCCCCCACGCCGCCGAGAAATCGCTCCCGGAGCCCGCCCAGGCGATTCGACCGGTACACTCGCTCACTGTACCCAGGGCATAAATTCTCATGGAGATAGAGCGCCAGCTCCCCGGCCAACTCCTCTCCGAGGGAACCCAACCCGGAGGGACCCCGCCAAATACTGCCGCTACCATCGGGAGCACGGCCATGACACCGAGGAATGTTGGCAGTTGAAGAACGAGATTGAGAGGCTGATTCAACGGGGCTGACTGAACCAATTCAGGAGGGCACCCGAGCCAGGACAAGGGGGGATCGCCAGCCCAGCTTCAGCAACCTCCTCCTCCACCAAATCCACCTGTAATCGGCCACATCAACATGATCGAGGAGGCCGGCGGCTCGAGCTCCAGAAATGATGACGAAGGATCGGCACCAAAGAAAGCGCGGACGGGCGAGCTCTCCTTGTCCGATGACGATCTCCGAGGGATACAGTTCCCCCATGACGATGCACTAGTTGTATCCCTCAATTTAAATGACTATGATGTAAGCCGGATCCTTGTTGACAGTGGAAGTTCTGTGAATGTTTTGTACCTCGATGTGTTTGCCAAGATGAGACTGCTCATGGAAAACCTTCGAGCCGTGGATTCCACCCTAATGGGATTCACAGGCGATGTCATCATCCGGAAGGGGTCGTAACCTTAACGGTTCGCACAGGAACCTGGCCCCTTGTGGCCACTGTTCACACGGACTTCCTAGTAACTAAACTCAGGTCGCCCTACAACGCAATATTTGGGAGACCCGGCCTGATGTCCCTCAAGGCAGTTGTCTCCATCCCACACCTGTCTATGAAATTCCCCACCAGGCGGGGAGTTGGAGTTGTCCAAGGAAGCCAAACCATGGCTCGACAGTGCTTCGTCACCAGCCTTCAGTCTAGAATGCCGGAGGTTGACGGGCTGGACGCTCGGAGGATTTCACCGAACAGCGAGGAGAACCAGCCGAGGAACTGGAAGAAGTGCCACTGGACGAGGCTCGTCCCAACCGAACCATAAAGATTGGGTCGCTGCTGAAAGGCGAACCTCGGCAGGAGCTGATCAACTTCCTCCGGAGCAACGCCGATGTTTTCGCTTGGTCCGCCTCCGACATGCCGGGAATCAGTCCTGAGGTTCTCGTCCACCGCCTTAACGTGGACGAGATATACCGCCTGTCAAACAAAAGAAGAGGAGCTTTGCCCCAGAGCGGCAGAGGGCTATTGAAGAGAGGTTGATAAACTCATCAAGGCGAACTTCGTCCGGAAGGTAAATTACCCGAACTGGCTATCGAATGTCGTCATGGTGAAGAAGTCGAACGGCAAGTGGCGGATTTGCATCGACTTCACCGACCTCAACAAAGCATGCCCGAAGGACAGCTTCCCTCTCCCCCGGATTGATCAACTTGTGGACGCCACCTCGGGTCATCAAATGCTGACATTCATGGACGCATACTCCGGCTACAACCAGATTCGGATGGCCCCCGAAGATGAAGAAAAGACCGCCTTCATAACCGACCGAGGTACTTACTGTTACCGTGTTATGCCTTTCGGTCTTAAAAATGCAGGAGCCACCTACCAAAGGCTGGTCAACAAAGTATTCAAGGAGCAAATCGGCCGGAACATGGAGGTGTATATCGACGACATGCTGGTCAAAAGCAAAGAAGCATCACAGCACGTCGAGGACCTCTCGGAGAGCTTTGCAACACTCCGCAAGTATCAGATGAAGCTCAATCCGACTAAGTGCGCCTTCGGCGTTAACTCCGGGAAGTTCCTCGGCTTCATGGTCTCCCAGCGGGGTATCGAAGCTAACCCCCAGAAGATTCAAGCTCTTCAACAGATGGCGCCTCCGGCATCTATTAAAGAAGTCCAGCGCCTAACCGGGAGGATAGCGGCTCTCAACCGCTTCGTGGCGCGCTCAGCCGAAAGATGCCTCCCCTTCTTCAAAACTCTCCGGTCGGCTAAGAACTTCCAGTGGACCCCCGAGTGTCAAAAATCATTCAAGATCTCAAGAAGTACCTCGGCTCTCCCCACTCCTCAGCAGTCCAAATCCTGGCGAGACACTATTCCTGTATCTGGCTGTTTCAGAAGGTGTCGTTTGCTCGGTGCTGGTCAGGGAAGAAAACAAGGTCCAGAAGCCAATTTATTATGTCAGCAGGCTACTCTGTGACGGAGACAAGGTATAGCCGAATTGAAAAGATGGTGTTGGCCTTGATCACCTCAGTTCGGAAGTTGCCCATACTTCCAGGCGCATTCTGTGACAGTCCTGACTGACCAACCCATCAAGGCGGTGGTCCACCGCCCGAGACATCAGGGAGAATGACTAAGTGGGCCATCGAGCTGAGCGAGCATGATATCCGTTTTCAGCCTCGCCCGGCCATCAAAGCTCAGGTGCTAGCCGATTTCCTCCTCGAGTGTACCATCCCAGAGGACGGCTCCACCCCCGACTCCCCGAGAAACCAAAATCTGGCGCCCGGTGGCTCCTCCATGTCGACGGGTCATCCAACGCTCATCGCTCCGGTGCGGGCTTGGTTCTCACCAGTCCGGAGGGGGTGCCTTTGAATATGGTGTCCGCTTCTCCTTCCAGCCTCCAACAAGAAGCTGAGTATGAAGCCTTGCTGGCCGGTCTCCGAATCGCCCGCAGCCTTAAGGTGGAGAAACTTAATGCCTTCACCGACTCCCAACTAGTGGCAGGTCATGTACGAGGGGAGTTTGAAGCTCGGGAACCGAACATGATCCGATATCTCCAAGAGGTTCGGAGCCTACTCTCCCATTTTTCCGAATTCGAGATTATTCAGATTCCTAGATCTGAGAATGCCCGTGCCGACCTGTTGTCTCGGTTGGCAACGGCGAATCTATGGACACCGAGCAAAAATTCCACCTGGAGATCTTAGAGAGACCCAGCGTCGCGGAAGCCGACCGAGTAATGCAAGTTGAGGCCGAGCCATCATGGTTCGACCCCATTCTGAGGTACCTCAAAGAAGGGTCACTTCCGTCCGACCGGAGAGAAGCCAGAAGGCTAAAGCTGCAGGCCACCCATTATGTGTTGATCGACGATCAGCTCTACAAACGGTCCTTCTCCATGCCATTGCTCAGATGTCTTCGCCCGTCTGAAGCAGATTATGCCCTCCGCGAAGTGCATGAGGGGATTTGCGGCAACCATCTGGGAAGCCGGTCCCTATGTCACAAGGTGCTACGTCAAGGCTACTATTGGCCGACCATGCAGAAGGATGCAGACGACCTTGTCCGAGCTTGCGACCCATGCCAGAGGCACTCAAGCATTCAGAGGCTCCCCTCCGCCAACCTGGTTCCCGTATCCTCCGCTTGGCCCTTTGCCAAGTGGGGGATGGACATCCTCGGCCCGTTTCCGCTCGCCACGGGACAGCGGAAATTTCTATTCGTCGCCATCGATTATTTCACTAAATGGGTCGAGGCGGAGGCAGTTGCACAAATAACCGAAGCACGGGCCAAGGATTTCGTATGGAGGTCCATCATCTGCCGTTTCGGCCTCCCGCACACTATAATCACTGACAACGGCAGGCAATTCGACAATCCAAAGTTCCGCCAGTTCTGCGAAGAGCACGGGATCCGTCACCACCTTACCTCGGTCGGGCATCCGCAAGCCAACGGAGCAGCCGAAGTAACCAACCGGACTTGCTTCAAGGGATCAAAGCTCGGCTCTCCAGGGCCCGAGGCAGGTGGGCAGACGAGTTGCACCATGTCCTGTGGGCCTACCGCACCACCCCAAGAGTACCCACAGGCGAAACCCCATTCCGGATGGCCTTCGGCACAGAGGCCGTTATCCCAGTGGAGATAGGTCTCCCTTCGCTGCGGGTGGAAAGCTACTCAGAGGAAGCCAGCGAGGAGCAGCTCCGCACCAACCTCGACCTGATAGAGGAGGTTAGAGAGAAAGCTCGGATCAGAGTGGCTGCCTATCAGCAAAGGGTGGCCCGCTACCACGCCTCCAGAGTCAAAGGGAAAGCTTTCTTGCCTGGCGACCTTGTTCTCCGGAAAGCATCTGTCTCCAAACCGCTGGAGCAAGGAAAGCTGGCACCAAACTGGGAAGGCCCCTACCAAGTAGCGAGATTGTTGGACCGGGGACCTACAAGCTGCAAGATCTAAGCGGAAGATCCATCCCTCGGACATGGAATTCGGACAATCTCCGCAAGTATACCAGTAGGGTACGCCCTCTACAGGCCCGCACCCATAAATTTTTGTCGACATATGTTTTATAATTCATGACATAAATCACCACAAGTTATATCACCAAAAATCGCGAAAAGAAACAGATGCTGCTTACTAATCCTCGCACGACCGAGTTACCTGTCAAGCAGGAAATTCTCCGAACCTCGGCTGGGCCGAGCAACAATCCGAACCTCGGCTGGGCCGAGCACTCAACCTCGGCTGGGCCGAGCAACTCCAAACCTCGGCTGGGCCGAGCAATAATTCTCCGAACCTCGGCTGGGCCGAGCAACAATTCTCCGAACCTCGGCTGGGCCGAGCAACAATCTTCGAACCTCGGTGGGCCGAGCAACTCCGAACCTCTAATTCTCCGAACCTCGGCTGGGCCGAGCAACCATTCTCCGAACCTCAGCGGGCCGAGCAACGATTCTCTGAACCTCGGTGGGCCGAGCAACGATTCTCTGAACCTCGGCTGGGCCGAGCAACTATTCTCGAACCTCGGCGGGGCCGAGCAATAGAACCTCGGCTAGGTCGAGCAATAATTCTTCGAACCTCGGGAGAGCAATAATTCTTCGAACTAAAGTCCCAGCAAAAAACTGAAGCACGCAAACCCCGATTAAAGCCGAAGGACTTCCGAATAGTCCCTAGAACTTTGGCTGGTTGAAAAAATGCACGCTGTGCAAAACCACTGACAGACACAAAGTATGTGCCTTTAGGCCTTGGCGGGCCCTACACGGTCCCGTGGGCCCCAGACGAAAGCCAAGGAATTCCCCCTGCTGCTAAATCCCTGAAATCTAACTAACCAAACACCTATCTCGCCCCACGAGAAATCATGACTCAGCGCGTAAACCAATAAAGCCACCCAGGTTCCCCGACTATTCAAACGAAACAAATGGTTCTTCTTTGAGCTAAACGACGATCTCGGAGAATAAGAGGTTGTCAAAAAAGGCCTTTTTCATTGATTAGAAAGTAAATACAAAAAAAAAGGAAAAAAAAAAAAGAAAGAAAGTGGCCCTCGCAGGGACCTAATGTCTCCCGCCAGGTGCAGCCGAGTCTTCCAAATGCCGGGACAGCTCGGCGACTCGTTGGTGGAGGGACGCTATCTCCTCCTTCTGCTGGTCCACGACCCGGCGAAGGGCTTTAGCCTCCCTCACGAAAATGGTGAGGTACTCCTCAATTGCCTTCTCGAGCCACTCATGGCTTGCGAAGGCTGACGCCAAGGACATAGCGTCAACCAGCACGGTGGTGCGATCCCCCTGGGAACCTCTATGACCGCCGTTGGACGATTGTCCCCCACCTTGAGAAGCCATATCGGAAGTTGTTTAAAGACTAACCGAAAGGATGGTAAACACCAGCACCCCACTCATCCGTATTTATACTCCTCAGGCGAGTATCTCGATCAGTCGGGTCATAAATACCGACCCATGGGAATTCGCCACGTGTCGCCGCTTTAACTGGCGCCGCAGGACCCGAAGGGCCGTGCCCCCTCCCGAGGAAGATCGGTAAGCGTCGACGAACTGTTCGGAACTCCCCCTCCTTCCCTAGAAATGGGTTCCACCCGATCTGCCGGGCCCTCGCAGTAAATGCCCTCAACTACCCCAAGCTGCCTTAAATCGGCCGCCCTTTGGAAAATGCGAAAAAGAAAGAGCGCCGGCACCTGACGATAATTCACTCCCTCGGGAGTGGCCAAATCATAAATGATGGGCGTACCCATGCGCCGCCCGTTCCGCCTTGACACTCCTCACCGAGTCTCACAGGGACCAAGTATCATGACTCACGGTGGCGACTAAGTCATCTCTCCAAGCTCTAAATCTCCGAACCTCGGCTGGGCCGAGTAACCATTCTCCGAACCTCGGCTGGGCGAGTAACCATTCTTCGAACCTTGGCAGGGCCGGGCCACAAATCTCTGAACCCCAATAAGGTCGAGTAATAAATCTTCGAGCTTCGGCCAAAGTCAAGGATATGTTATGAGTAGTATATGTCTTACCAAGACTTTTAACCATTTACAATATCTGTAAATCTAGTATACATGCATGCAATGGTTTCAGATTGTTCCATGCTAAACAATCATACTTATGAACAAGAATATTAATTTTAGATTCTTTAACTGGTTAGTACCCTCATGGTAACCTCTAATCTATCCCAAATCTCCTTTGCGGAATTACATGTGGGATTCTATTAAATTCATTAGCGTCTAAAGAGCAATATAAGACATTCATGCCTTAGCATTGAGCTGTGCCATTTTCCTATCATATCATTCCAATCCCTTTCGGGCTAGGAATAATAGTGCCATCAATAACATGTGTGGGTGTACTAGGTCCATTAATTATAACACCCCATAATTCATAGTCAGAAGCTTGAATGAATATCCTCATTCTAGCTTTCCAATATGAATAATTTGAACCATTAAACAGTGGAGGTCTATTCATAGAATGACCTTCAGCAAATGATCCAACTTGAGCTGCCATTTGGATCTTTAGCTCTTGATCGTGTGATCAAAATCTAATGAGCACAGCTCTGATACCAATTGTTAGCCCAGATGACAACCCAAGAGGGGGGTGAATTGGGTTCTTTAAAAAATTAGCCTTTTAAATAGTTTGCTTAAGAAGAATGAAGGTAAAGGCAATGTAAATACAAAGTGCAGTGAATAAAACAGAGATAGAGATAGAGATAAAGGAGACACGGCAAACACAAAGAGTTTATAGTGGTTCGGTGTATCCAACACCTAGTCCACTCCCAAGATTCACTTGGGTCCACACTATAATCTTCCTTGATTACAGTCGAGTTGTTTTACAAGCTCACAACTCAAACTTGTTGTTTTCCCGGGATCACAACGAACCCAGCCAGTTTTTCGGGCTTACCAGCACAAAAAACCCTAACCCAAGCTTTACCAAGCTTGTACCGAGTAAGACTACCCTCCACTAGTTCAATCCCCCAGATTGGAAAAACACAACAAAAGAAATATAGTTTTTCAAATAACACTCCTCAATGAGCAAATAATCAAATAAAATAACAAGGTTTAGAAAAGCGGATTTATAGTTGGTTGGCTTTTGAGCTTTTCTTCTTTTCTTCTTTTCTTCTTCTCCTTGCTGGACTGAATCAAGCCTCAGCTTTGATTCGTCACAGTTGAAGCAGTTGAGAAGGGTTGAAAAGCAAGAAACTGATTTTCTTTCTCCAAGTTGGGAAATCCACCAAAAACTTTGATTTGAATGCCTTGGATTCCTCTTGAGCTTTTTGGAGTGGAGTGGATTTGAGCTAGAAGGTTTTCCTCTTGAGATACAGGCTCTCTCTTTTTCGGATTTTGAAATGGGATTTCTCTATTTGCATTTTTCCTCTTTTGATTTTCCGTTTCCTCTCCGTTTTTTCCGTTTTTTTTTTGAATGATAGTCTTCCCTTTTTATAGATTTCTTTCAAGCCATTTTTGGAAGAAAACTATCCGTTGGAGTGTACCTTGCAACAAAAATATATCCGTTAGAAATAAAGTAAAATAGAAATATTACTGTTAGAGCTGATCTGGCAATTTGATTTTTCATTCCAGGTGGGCTGGAGTCACTCTAACTTTTCTGGAGTCAGCTCTAACTCGAAACACTTTAATCCGTTATTTCTGGAGTCATCTCTAACGTTTCTGGGGTCGACAAGAAACTTTTTGGAGTCGACTCTAACTTACCCAGAGTTGACTCTAGGTCGGGGCCAGAAAAATCGACGTTCTGTTTCTTCTGTGAGAGTCGGCTCTAACAGTTCGGAGTTGACTCTAACTTCCGTGCCAGATACTGGAGTCGGCTCTGTGATTTCGGAGTCGACTCTAATGTCTGCAATCTTACCTAGACATTAGATTCGATCCAGAACACGATTTAACTTCTGATTTTGATCATTCAATAGACTTATAATCTAAAAAACATAATCAAAATCATTAGAGCCTCCAATAGTTATACTCAAATAGTTTTGTTATCATCAAAATCATCATTGGGTTAACAATCTCCC
>UESW01004161.1:1019197-1115090 GCA_900491605.1 Calamus simplicifolius
TTGGGGTCGACTCCGCCTTTTTATTTTTGACCTAGTTCGACCTAGAGTCGACTCCCGAAAACTAGGTGTCGGCTCCGAACCAGAAAGTCTGTCAGCGCTCGAATTAGAGTCGGCTCTACAAAAGCCAGAGTCGGCTCTAATTGCTTAGACAGAACATCAAAAACTATGGTGTCGACTCCACAAACTGTTAGAGTCGACTCTAACAGTTCCAGAGATAAAAATCAAGTTTCAAGAATCTGAAACTATTCAAATTAATCATCAACATTAGATAAATGTTTCTTAGCAATTGGGGAAACAATGAATCAAGATCTAGATAGATTTCCTTATTGAATATCGAGATTTTTCAAGAAATTGATGAAATCTAGATATTGTTCTTAGGAGTTCAGAAAATTATTCCAAAGGATCACAAACTCCTAATTCTCCTCTAAGATAACAAAATCTCCTCACTTAAGGGTTTTGTATATATCTGCTAAGTTGTTCTTCAGTGTTTCACATAATCAAACAAATTTCATTATTAGCAACATGTTCTCTTATAAAATGATATCTAATTTCTATGTGTTTGTTCTGAGTGTTGAATTGGATTTTTGTTAGATTGATTGCACTTGTATTATCACATCTTATAGGTGTCTTATCAAGTGTGATACCATAGTCTTCAAGTTGTCTCTTAATCCATAGGATTTGAGCACAGCAACTTCCAGCTGCTACATATTCAGCTTCAGTAGTTGATAATGCAACTGAATTTTGCTTTTTGCTAAACCATGAGATTAAGTTACTTCCTAAGAAATTGGCATGCACCACTTGTGCTTTTTCTATCTAACTTACATCCAGCATAATCAGAATCAGAATATGCAATTAGATTTAATGTTGAGTCTCTAGAATACCATAAACCTACATTTTTTGTTCCACTTAAGATATCTTAGTATTCTTTTAACAGCAATTAAATGTGATTCTTTAGGTTCAGACTGAAATCTAGCACATAAGCAAACAGCAAACATTATGTCTGGTCTACTTGCAGTTAAGTAAAGTAGGGATCCGATTATACCTCGATAATATTTTTGATCAACCTTCTTACCTTCTTCATCTTTGTCCAGCTTGCATGAAGGACTCATTGGTGTTCCAAGGGGTTTGATTGATTCCATACCAAACTTCTTTAGTATTTCTCTTGTGTACTTTGTTTGGTTGATAAAGATTCCCTCTTTGCTTTGTTTGATTTGGAGTCCAAGGAAGAAGTTGAGTTCTCCCATCATGCTCATTTCAAATTCTCCCTGCATAACTTAGCAAACTCTTGACATAGAAGATTGTTAGTAGCACCAAAAATGTCATCAACATATATTTGAACTACTAGTAAATCTTTACTTTTCTTTTCAAAAACAATGTTTTATCAACATTTCCTCTTGTAAAATCATTTTCAATTAAAAATTTACTTAGTCTATCATACCAAGCTCTAGGTGCTTGTTTCAAACCATATAAAGCTTTGTGCAATTTAAAAACGTGATTTGAAAATTCATGATCTTCAAAACCTGGTGGTTGTTCTACATATACTTCTTCATTTATTAATCCATTTAAAAATGCACTTTTACATCCATTTGAAATAAATTAATGTTCATGTGACATGCAAATGCAAGTAATAGTCTAATGGCTTCTAATCTAGCTACAGGTGCAAAGGTTTCATCAAAATCAATACCTTCTTCTTGATTATATCCTTTTGCAACTAATCTAGCTTTGTTTCTAATTACTATGCCATTTTCATCTAGTTTATTTCTAAAAACCATTTTGATCCTATAACAGAATGATTTTAGGTCTTTCCACTAAAGTCCATACATTATTTCTAGTGAATTGGTTTAATTCTTCTTGCATAGCTAACATCCAATTATTATCTTTTTCAGCTTCTTCATAGTTTTAGGTTCAATTTGTGATACAAATGCAAGATGATTACTAATATTTCTCATAGATGATCTAGTTCTTATTCCTTGAGATGGATCACCTATAATCAATTCCTTGGGATGACTATAAGCGTATCTCCAATCTCTTGGTAGATCTACATCATTATGATTAGTATTAATAATCATCAGCATTAGGCGAATCATTATCTTTAGCTTCTTGTTCATGATCTGAAGATACTTCAATATTAAGTTTTTCAAGATTTTTCAAATGTTTGTATCTTCCTCATCATCAATCTTTTGGAACTTGATGCTAAAGATTCATCAAAAACTACATGAATGGATTCTTCAACAATTAAGCTTCCTTTATGAACACTCTATATGCTTTACTAGTTGTGAATAACCTAAGAATATTCCTTCATCAGATTTTGCATCAAATTTACCTAAGTTATTTTTACCATTATTATGAATAAAACATTTACAACCAAATGCATGAAAATATTTAATGTTTGGTTTTCTATTCATGCCATAATTCATAAGGTGTTTTCTTTAAAATAGGTCTTATTAATGCTCTATTTAGGATGTAACATGCTGTGTTAATAGCTTCCGCCCAAAAGTATTTCGGAGTTTACTTTCACATAGCATGGTACGGGCCATGTCTTCTAAAGTTCTATTTTTCCTTTCAACTACACCATTTTGTTGTGGGGTCCTTGGTGCAGAAAAATTATGATTAATACCATTTTCATTGCAAAAACTTTCAAATAAGTGATTTTCAAATTCAGTTCCATGATCACTTCTTAGAGACACTATGGTAGTGTTTTTCTCATTTGTTACTTTCTTGAAGAATTTCATGAATATCGAGAAAGTCTCATCTTTGTGAGCTAAAAACATTACCCAAGTGAATCTAGAGTAATCATCTACTATCACAAGACCATATTTCTTTCCTCCTAGACTTGTGGTTCTAGTTGGTCCAAAAAGGTCCATGTGAAGTAGCTCTAATGGCCTAGAAGTTGAAACAAACATTTTTAGATTTAAAAGAACTTCTTGTTTGTTTTCCAAACTGACATGCATCACATATTTTGTTATTTTCAAAATCTATTTTAGGTAACCTTTACTAAATCCATTCTAATTAGTTTTGAAATCAAGGTGTGTGCTTGCGTGACCTAATCTTCGATGCCACAACCAACCAATCTCATTCATATTAGCATTATTAGCAACTAAGCAATGATTATTAGTAGACAAATTGTCTAAGTCAATCAAGTATACATTGCCATTTCTATTTCCAATAAAAACAATGCTATTATCAATGGGATTAGCAACTGTGCATATAGAAGATTCAAATGATACTTTAAAACCTTTGTCACATAATTGACTTATGCTAATTAAATTATGCTTTCAAACCATCAACATAAAGTACATTTCAATATGTGTGGAGGGAGTTATTTGAATGTTACCAAACCCCAAGATTTGGCCTTTGCCATTGTCGCCAAATGTAACTACTCCTCCTCTTTTCTTCAAGGGTGATGAACTGATCTTTGTCACCCGTCATGTGCCTTGAGCAGCCGCTATCAAGATACCATTTTCGCTTTGATCTTTTGGCCACAAGACATTCCTGCAAAGATGATCAAGTCTTTATGTTTAGGTACCCAAGCTTTCTTGGGTCCTTCATGGTTAGTAGCAATAAAAATTGTTCCTTTCGGAACCCATATTTTCTTTCCTTTAATATTTAAGTTTTTATTAGGTTTTAGAATTTTACATTCATAAGATTTATGTCCTTTTTCATTACATTTAAAGCATGTAAAATTACTTTGGCCAGCACGCACAAAAATATTTTTAGTGATTTTTGTTTTCTTAAAGTGTTATACCCTAATCCGGCTTTGTCAAAAACTGCTTTTTGACTATTTAATAACATGTCCAATTTAGCTGAGCTTAAGGTAAACTTATCAACTATGTTCTTATGTTTTTCAACCTCTTTCCTTAGTTTATCATTTTCATTAGAAATTAATTCTTTTTCTTTTACTAAAATTTCATTTTCAGATTTAAGTTTCTTAACTTCATTATTAAGATCTTCCTTTTCTTTAATGAAAGTTAAATTTTTATTTTTCAAAATCTTGTATTTCTTTTTCAAAACCTTGAAATCGCCAACAAGTTCATTAAAAGCTTCAAATAATTCATCAAAGAAAATTCATCGCAAGGGTTATCGGAACTTACCTCATCATTGTCGTCCGCCATAAAACACACATTTGCGACTTCCTTTTGTTCTTCTTCTTCGGAAGAAGATTCTCGCTATCACTCCAAGTCGCCACATAAGCCTTCTTTTTCTTTTTGTAGGCTTTTTTAATTTAGGACATTCATTCTTAAAGTGCCCCGGTTTATTACACTCATAGCAAGTCAAGGGGTCTTTCTCTTTTTCTTTGTCCTTGTCCTTGTTCTTGTCCTTTTCTCCTTCCCACTTTGCTCCAAATTTCTTCTTGTGGAAGGGTTTCTTTCTCCTCATGAATCTTTTAAATTTCTTAGCTAAGAGAGCAGTCTCTTCATCATCATCATCATCATCACTGCTACTCTCTTCTTCTTTTGCAGCTTTAGGGCAATCACTTTCTTCTTCTTTGTGTCCTCCTCAACATGCTGCCTCATTGTCAGCTCGTGGGTCATGAGAGATCCTAGAAGCTCCTCTAAGGGTAGTGTTGAGGTCTTTGCTTCTTGGATTGCTGTCATTTTTGCTTCCCACGATCTTGGTATGACCTAAGAATTTTTCGAACAAGTTCTGAGTTAGTATATGTCTTACCAAGACTTTTCAAACCATTTACAATATCTGTAAATCTAGTGTACATGCATGCAATGGTTTCAGATTGTTCCATGCTAAACAATTCATATTTATGAACAAGAATATTAATTTTAGATTCTTTTACTTGGTTGTACCCTCATGGTAACCTCTAATCTATCCCAAATCTCCTTTGCGGAATTACAAGTGGAGATTCTATTAAATTCATTGCGTCTAAAGAGCAATATAAGACATTCATGGCTTTAGCATTGAGCTGTGCCATTTTCCTATCATTATCATTCCAATCCCTTTCGGGCTTAGGAACAATAGTGCCATCAATAACATGTGTGGGTGTACTAGGTCCATTAATTATAACACCCCATAGTTCATAATCAGAAGCTTGAATGAATATCCTCATTCTAGCTTTCCAATATGAATAATTTGAACCATTAAACAGTGGAGGTCTATTCGTAGAATGACCTTCAGCAAATGATCCAACTTGTGTTGCCATTTGGATCTTTAGCTCTTGATCGTGTGATCAAAATCTAATGAGCACAAGCTCTGATACCAATTGTTGGCCCAGATGACAACCCAAGAGGGGGGGTGAATTGGGTTCTTTAAAAATTAGCCTTTTAAAATAGTTTGCTTAAGAAGAATGAAGGTAAAGGCAATGTAAATACAAAGTGCAGTGAATAAAACAGAGATAGAGATAGAGATAAAGGAGACACGGCAAACACAAAGAGTTTATAGTGGTTCGGTGTATCCAACACCTACGTCCACTCCCAAGATTCACTTGGGTCCACACTATAATCTTCCTTGATTACAGTCGAGTTGTTTTACAAGCTCACAACTCAAACTTGTTGTTTTCCCGGGATCACAACGAACCCAGCCAGTTTTTCGGGCTTACCAGCACAAAAACCCTAACCCAAGCTTTACCAAGCTTGTACCGAGGTAAGACTACCTCCACTAGTTCAATCCCCCAGATTGAACTAGACACAAACAAAAGAAATATAGTTTTTCAAATACACAGCTCCTCAATGAGCAAATAATCAAATAAAATAACAAGGTTAGAAAAGCCTGATTTATAGTTGGTTGGCTTTTGAGCTTTCTTCTTTTCTTCTTTTCTTCTTCTCCTTGCTGGACTGAATCAAGCCTCAGCTTCGATTCTTCACAGTTGAAGCAGTTGAGAAGGGTTGAAAAGCAAGAAACTGATTTTCTTTCTCCAAGTTGGGAAATCCACCAAACTTTGATTTGAATGCCTTGGATTCCTCTTGAGCTTTTTGGAGTGGAGTTGATTTGAGCTAGAAGGTTTTCCTCTTGAGATACAGGCTCTCTTTTTCGGATTTTGAAATGGGATTTCTCTATTTGCGTTTTTCCTCTTTTGATTTTCTGTTTCCTCTCCGTTTTTTCCGCTTTTTTTTTTTTGAATGATAGTCTTCCCTTTTATAGATTTCTTTCAAGCCATTTTTGGAAGAAAACTATCTGTTGGAGTGTACCTTGCAACAAAATATATCCGTTAGAAATAAAGTAAAATAGAAATATTACCGTTAGAGCTGATCTGGCAATTTGATTTTTCGTTCCAGGTGGGTTGGAGTCGACTCTAACTTTTCTGGAGTCGGCTCTAACTCGAAACACTTTAATCCGTTATTTCTGGAGTTGTCTCTGACTTTTCTGGGGTTGACAAGAAACTTTTCTGGAGTCGACTCTAACTTACCCGGAGTCAACTCTAGGTCGGAGCCAGAAAAATCGACGTTCTGTTTCTTCTGTGAGAGTCGGCTCTAACAGTTCGGAGTCGACTCTAACTTCCGTGCCAGATACTGGAGTCAGCTCTGTGATTCTCGGAGTCGACTCTAATGTCTGCAATCTTACCTAGACATTAGATTCGATCCAGAACATGATTTATCTTCTGATTTTGATCATTCAATAGACTTATAATCTAAAAAATTTAATCAAATCATTAGAGCCTCCAATAGTTATACTCAATAGTTTTGTTAATCATCAAAATCATCAATTGGGTCAACAGGTGTGTACCGCTCCACCTTGCCCAAACTCAAAGGCAAGGTACCCGCAGGTGACACACCGTCACCCCCTCCCCATGTGGCGAAAGATTCCCTGGGTGGGCAAGCCCAGGAATCCAAACCAGGGGAGGAGGCAAATTCACGCAACCCATGGGGAGCCCACGTACACTTCCTACCGTACGTCCCCAAGGGGGAACCACAAAGGACACATAGGAAGCGCATATGTGTGCTCTCCTTGCGATCCCTGCGAACCTCTTGTGCGCTCTCCATACGATCTCTGAAGGTCCTTTCTTGAGGGCAAGCCACCCCCCAGCGGCTCCTTCGTCACTCCAACTGTTCAAAGGACAACGACGACTCGTAGGAGAAAAGCTCGGTCCTCCCGCTCTAAACCCTAAATAAATAGGCATAGTGTGCACCTCCACGGTTTGCAGTAAACAAGAACTTTGGGATGGCCCAACATAGCCCTCTTTTCCCCTTTTTTATAGGCGAAGACGGACCAGGAACAACTATCAGAGTGAAAAACCCTGGGACTTAAAATGCCAAGCCTATGCCACCACATGGCCTCCTGAAATAAAAACAGCGCCCCCCAATGCGCGCCAGGCACATCGCCCGAACCATGACGCATGCCAAAAGATTACTTCTGACCCCGAATCACGAGCTTTTAATGCATAAAACCGTCTACCGACCTTACGGATACTGGCAGATCCGGGAGATCGTCCTGCGAAAACGACATCCTCCAATGGCAAATGAGCACTAACATCGCATGCCAAAGCAACCTACGTTGGAAAAGGCCGACATAATAAAAGCTCGCCGGAAATTGCCAGGCGACCTTTTGCTGGCCGCAAAGCCGTACCACCTACTTCTGTGAAACGAGAACCGGCCCGCTTGGAAAAGACAAAACACTGGTAGGGGTAATAAATAGAGATAAGGAGATGGCAGCGATGATTCAGCGAACCCCCAGTTCGGGGATGAACTCCCATCTTTTCATCAAGGATGCAATCTCAGTTTGATCACTGATAAAACGAACTCCCTCGGCCCTAGCCGAGCTACTTTGTCCCTCGGCCCAAGCCGAGCCATTTCATTCTTCGGCCCTAGCCGAGCTACTTTGTCCCTCGGCCCAAGCTGATCCATTTCATTCCTCGGCCCTAGCCGAGCTACTTTGTCCCTCGGCCCTAGCCGAGCCATTTCGTTCCTCGGCCCTAGTCGAGTTACTTTGTCCCTCGGCCCTAGCCGAGCCATTTCGTTCCTCGGCCCTAGCCGAGTTACTTTGTCCCTCGACCCTTGAAAAGCTATCTCATTCTTCGGACTTGGTCGAACCACTGTGTCATTCGGCCTAAGCCGAGTTAAAGCATCTCTCAACCTCCTTTTATACCATGCTACATTGTCGCCCAACCTTTTGTCAAGACAGTCCCTATGCCTTGGCCTCTACTAGGATGTTCCTCCAAAATTTGAGACAGGAAACCACCCAGGGAAGACAAGCGAATGAAAAACAGTTGATTCATTTATTGACTTCCAGTCGAACTACAAAACAAAAGAAAGGAAAAGCACATATAGTCCCCCAAAGGGTCAGGACTTGGGGTCAATCCCAGCATCTCCTGCGGTAGCATCAGCAGGGGCATCGCTTGCCCCCCCTTCTCGAAGGTGTCACAACGGGATACATCAGTAGTCGCATCGACTCCCAGAATAGCTTCGAGGTCGACATCAGATATTTCTCCATACTCGTCCTCCTCGACCCCCGGGGTGTACGCTTCATAATGTTCGGCTTCCAGGCACGACAGATCCAGGTCAGGATAAGCCTGGGCAACCTTAGCCCGCGCCTCATCTTCACCCAGCTGAAATGCATCAGTGCAGGCCACCCTGCGTTTGTCGGCAAATTTGGTGGATTTCTTGTACTCCTCCACTGCCGAAGAGGCCCGCACATTTGCCTCAGCTAATTGCCTCTCCAGTTCAGAGATCCTTCGGTGCCTCGAGGCCACCTCCTCTCCGAACGCCGCTAACCACCCCTGAAATTCCTGGCTCACCCTGTTCAACTGCAGGCAAAAAGCCAAGTAAAGCAAAAGTCGAAAGATCAAAATGAGTGAAACTAATAGTGCCCTACCTGCTCCTCCCGCCGGGCTAGCTCACCCTCCAGCACGTGGACCCTGTTGAGAGCCCTAGACTTAGCCGATTGGTTCTGGCGAAGGCTCTCTTTTAGCTTATCCATCCGGGACTGGGTATCTCCAATTTCTTGATGGGCAAAGTCAAGCTCGTCAGATAGTCGGGCAGTTCATTCATCCGGCCACTTTAGCCGGTCTTTTGTATCGGCGAGCTCTTTTCTTAGGCGAGTGAGGTGGTCCTGCTGCCGCCGGCATTTATGCTCTTCCTCCTCGAGCCTTTTGCTCCAGCTAACTTTATCTTCGGCGTGGCTGGCTTTCAGCTGGTCCCACCTCTTATCAAAGAACAGTTGCATGGATTTAACCTTGCTCTCGTGCTCCATCCTGGCCTGAGAAAGCTCCAGACTAGCCTTCTCGGATTGCTCACGGAAGCCTTGGAGCTCACCAATCTGTATGGTGAGTTGAGAGGCTCTTTCCCTCTCAACCGCAAGAATCCTGTGGGTCTCCCCAAGCTCCCGCTGGAGTTCACCAACCTGTACGGCGAGTCGAGGGGCTCTCTCCCTCTCAACCGCAAGAATCCTGCGAGCCTCCTTGAGCTCCCTCTGGAGGACCACCAGGGCTCGAGAGAGCTTATCAGTAGAATCCGCCCTCTTCTTGAAGTGATCAGCCTCGTAGCAGGCCCGAGCCCAAGCTCCAACAGCCAGATGTAAGCGCCATTTCAGTGCCCTCATAATCAGGGCACTATGCAAAAAAGGATGACACGCATAAAGACATAGTCGAACTAACTGACTAAAGACCCAACTTCGGTGCGACAACCTACCCGAGACGCGTAGTCTGTGGCGATCCTTGTGAGAGCAAGGTCATCAATTTCGGGGAGAAGAAAAGCCTCATTCGGCACCCCGGCGCGACGGAAGGCTATCTCGACAAGGTCTTCCGGATGACCCCCTCCTGTTGAGGAACTCTCCTCCCCTTGGAACGCGGACCGCATCAGAGCAGAGAACCTGGCGCTCACTTCCGGGTCGCGTGAGTGGAAGTCTGCTCCCAGGGAGCCAGCCAGGACACCCGCGACCCATGAGCTTCTCGATAGGCCAGCTTCCGCCACTAGGGCCCTCGCTTGAGAAACTTCGGGCGTTTCAACTCCGGCGAGGAGAGCCCCAGCCGGAGCACTCCCTTTGCTCGCAGGCTCCCCTCCTTCTCCTTCTTCTTCTTCTTCTTCTTCTTCTTCTTCTTCTTCTTCTTCTGCTTCTATCTCCTCAGGAATCCCCCTATCCACAACAGACTCTTCAGAAACTTCTGCTCCCCCCGGAGCCTCCGGTGCCTCGGCGGTAGGCCCTTCACCAGAAAGCTCCCCACGAATTTCGGTCGTTGGTTCGGTGGGTTCGACCATCTCCTCGTCGCCCGCTGGCTCTCCTACCAGCGACCCAGGCCGAACCTCGGCAGCCACAACCGCTTCTCCCGCCTCGATGGAAGTGGAGATGGCTCCCACCTCTACCTGTAACCTCTCCGAACCACTAGCCTCCAATGAGGGAAACCGAACCGCCCCATCTGTGGGGGCCCCCAAGCCAACCGGCATTTCTCCTTCGCCATCGTCAGGCAAAACAACAACGGGGGGGAGGAAACCTCAGCAACCTCCTCCGAAACCCCCACAACTTCCCGGTCTTCGCACCTGGACAAACCCTCCTCCGGCGCCGAAAGATCGTGCGCCGCCGGAACTTCGGTAGTTTCAGCCCGCGGCGATGAGGAGCGCTGACTATCTCCATATCCCCCGATCCTCCTAGAGCGGGAGCCGAAAGGGCGAGACCTCTTCTCGGACCGATGCTTACTGCTGGAGCCAGATCTCCTACGGCACTTTCCCAGCTCCCTCATCTGGTCTGCGAGCGCTGACCTTTCGGCTGTAGGGGCAATATGATTCGCCTGTTAGTTCGCATAGAAATCAAAGATGGAGCCATGCTAAACTATCAACTACGGGGTAATACTCACCGCGAGGATCGACGAGGCTCAATCCGGCCGCAAAGAGAGCATCCTCTGATAGGAGAACACTGGCTGGGAGCGCCCGACTGCCGCGCAGCACAATCAAATCCCTTTTCTCTGAATCAGTTAACTCCAGATGCGCTTCTGGATCCTTCACGTACTGCCCCCATACCTGAGGGAAGTCCAAACCAATGTTCCCTCCGACTATGAAGAACCGCGACTTCCACTCCTTTATCGACGATGGGTTATCCGATATCATCTTGAAGGATCTTCAGGGACCGATGTAAGGCCATTCTGAGGCCCTCCCGGAGACCATATTGAAACACACCCTGAATATCGAAAGGGTCGCGGTCACCCCGAGGTGTTTGCATAACGAGATAAACCCGATAAGGTTGCGCCAACTGTTGGGGGCCACCATGGTGAAGCATATATTGTAGAACTTCATCACCTCCCGCACCAACGGATGAAGAGGGAACCGGAGACCTGCCCTCAAACTTTTCTCATAACAAAACGCCCCATCGCCTAATCCGGATGTCACCCTATCCTCAGCCGTCGGGAGCAACAAGATGACACCCTGGGGGATCTTGTACAAGCGGCACATCCGTTCCAAATCCGCCAAGGTCAACTCCGAAGCTTGGCCACTTGGGCTCACCATATCTTCAATCGCAAGAGATGCTGAGCAAGATCGCAGCAAGAACGTGGAGACAAAGTTCTCTAAGGGAAAGCGAAAAGGGCACAATAAATAGGGATAGCACCGCCATGACCCCATTTTTTCAATTGAAACCGCCTCAGGGTGAGGGTGAGGTGCCTCAACCTAGGCATCCGGGACTGCCCCTGCGGGCGCCGTGGAAATCGAGATTTCCCATGCGGCGCTTCCCCAGCCATTACCTTCGCCCCTAAGGAATGACGGATCCACCTCAAAAAGGCAAGACGGCCCCACGACATTAATTAGAGCATCATTGCGCAGGCTGTCAAATATGCATTCCCCCATTCGGATCATGCCACCTAGGTCTATACTCCCTACGCCCGAACATACACTTCGAACTAGGGAGTGGGGGGCATGTGATGAGGGGTAGAATCGTCATTATGTTGATAACCGTGCGAAGGAGCTAAGATCAGCCCCTTTCTCCCGCCCACTACAATATGCCCCCGAGGAACGAGCTAAACTAATGTGGTCCAACAGGTCGAGCAACCCATAGCTCGGCTTTTCTCGAGCTCCCCGAGCTACCTATAGCTCGGCTCCTCCAAGCTACCTATAGCTCAGCTCCCCCGAGCTTCCCTAGCTCGGCTCCCCCGAGCTTCCTATAGCTTGGCATTCTCCGAGCTCCCTGAGCTACCTATAGCTCGGCTTCCCCGAGCTACCTATAGCTTGGCCCCCCCGAGCTTCCCGTAGCTCGGCCCCCCCGAGCTTCCTGTAGCTCGACTCTCCCTGAGTTGCCTATAGCTCGACTCTCCCCGAGCTGCCTATAGCTCGGCTCCCCCGAGCTTCCTATAGCTCGGTTCTCCCCGAGCTACCTATAGCTCGGCTCCCCCGAGCTTCCTATAGCTCGGTTCTCCCCGAGCTACCTATAGCTCGGCTCCCCCGAGCTTCCTATAGCTCGGCTCCCCCGAGCTTCCCATAGCTCGGCTCCCATGAGTGATCCATGACTTGACACTCACCTCCGTGGAACCCGACGCGGGAGACCCTAGGCCCATCGTAACAGAATCCCAAACAAAGAATCATGTCGAGGAGTGGGCTAGGGTCTAGTATAACTGCCTGGGACCCACGCATCTATCAGATTCCGGGCCATCAAAGAGTTCTCCCAGCCGTCGATCCTTCAACAAACAAGATACGGATCCCACCGGCCTTGCAACGGCCTGATTCGAATCGTTCCCGTATCCTAACAATCTTCGAACCTTCCAGAAGGCGCTCAAGATCCAGGTGATTGCCTATAAATATGACACCCCAGATTCTCTCAGGTATGCGCTCACAGCCCTTGGCTCACTCTCACTCTCACTCTCACTCTCACTCTCCTCCACTGCTCGTCGGTGCCCCCCTGGAGCTCCTGATTGGCCATCCCTGGAGAGACTTTCCGGAGAGATCCCTCTCCTCATTTTCTGTTGCTCATCGATCCCCACTGACTTGAGTGTCGGAGGGTCTTCCGCGGAGGGCCACCCCCAACGCCTTTCGCGCGAGGACTTCTGTGCAGGTCCGCCTAGGAGACCGACCACGCTCGAGACGGAGGACAAATCCCGGCAGCAACAATAAGTTATAGAGATTTATATGACCAATAAAAGAGAAAATAATTTCATAAAATAATAAGTAAGATTTACAATGACTTATTCTCATAAAATCCTTAACCTTTTTATACTCAGTAAAACTCTTTCTTATATCTTTCAATAATGTTTAAATTACTTTGAAGAGTAGAACTACATTTATCTATATAGATGAAGGATATAATATTTTATAAAAATTAGAATTCATATTCTATGAAAACATATCAAATAGGCTCTATATCATGTTATATCCATTTAAGACTATGTGACCTGTGAATGTTACGTCAAACTCTATATGATATCATTGAAATAACTTGATCTTGGAACACGTCTTAGAAATCTAGAAAGGAGTGAAATTAATAAGGAATCTCGATAACGAGCTTCAGGTTTCTAAGTTTCTGTTAAGTCATCAAGATATGACTAATTGCAGTGCATGCGTGAAAGTGGATGAGGCTAGGAATAGACAAGTCACTGCAGGCAGTTTAGAAAAAAATTAAGTAGTCTCTGTCTCAAATTATAGGAGAATTTTTCCACCTAAGAGGTCCACTGTACCTAAAATCCACTACCTTGACTCACTGAAGCGTTACACAGAATTTTCTGGTGGGTAGACAGCATACTATTGAAGTCAAATTTGGAATGCGGACTAAACTACCGGTTTGTCGACAGATAGCAGCTTCTTTGACATTAGAGTGTCTCAATTCCCAGACCATCCTTCTCGAAGGTTACTTCAATATGGGCAGATCCCTCTGGAGATGATTAGGCCCATGCGATCCCTCTGGACAATTAACAACAGGAGAACCCAAATCCAAAGATGCAAAGGAGCAAAGAAAACCAAATTTCTGCAATATTTCATCTCACATGTTGCTAAAATCTCAAACTAATTTTCCCTGAGAAATTGTGCAAATCTGGAGAATTGCATCTTTGAGCTGCTTGTTAGCTAAAGCGAAAAAAAAAGAGAAGTTTTCCATCTGAGCTGTTGCTAGCAATCTCAAATTAATTTCTATCAAGAAGTTGCCTGTTAAATTCATCATCAGCAGTTGTACCTACAAAAAAAAGTTATCATTGTTCCCATGTCACATTCACCAAATCGTTTGTCAGCAATAGACAGTCATAGCTATCAACAACCAAGCCACCATTATCAAGCTCCCTTTCATACAGCAAGTCAACATTTCTTTGATTAAATAGATGGCAGTAGAACCACTACATTCTTTTTTTGAAAAAAATAGTGACCTCCTTCCTTGAAGAAATAAGAAACCACTAGCATATTAGTTGTTTCATTTACTTGATCTAATATTGGATCAATCAATCTGAAGAGGCCTCACCTTCTGTGAAACAAGTGGGTGTCAGTTTTCAGACAAGACCTGAGCTGTAAGTTGGGGACCCTTCAATAGCTCCAGCTTCTCCACCTCCCTGCTCATTCTCTGCTGGGCCTTTCTCTCCTTTTTCTCCTTTCTTCTCTGACAATACAAAGAGGGACGCATCATGGCAGGAGAAGCAGTTCTCTCAGCCTTCATGCAGGTTCTTTTCGACAGGCTGTTCACCAGTGCCTTGCAAGAGTTCAGATCAGTACGAGGTGCTCAAAATGAGAGGGAAAAATCTTTCAGGTTCGCTATCAACAATACAAGCACTGCTAGAAGATGCTGAGGAGAAGCAACTGAGGGATAAATTCGTGAGAAATTGGCTCACAAAGCTCAAGGATGTTGCCTATGATTTGGATGACTTGCTGGACGGTTATGCAGCAGAAGTTTTGAGATCAAAGTTGGAGGGCAGCCGATCACAGAGCCGCTGGAAGAAGCAGGCATGTGACTGCTTGTCTTGCACTTCATGGCAGAAAGTTCCAATTCACTGCAGGGGAGCACGCAGGATTAGAAGGTTGCGAGAGAAGCTAGATAAGATGGCCAAGGAGCGAGAAGTTCTTTTGACTTCAACCATTAGGTGGGACGAGCAAGCTTGAGATCACAGAGCGACCAGAAATCGGTGCACTGGTAGATGACTTGAATGCGTTTGGTCAGGGGAAGATTGTGAATATCTTGCTATCTATTAATGAATTCAGTCCTCAAAATGTTTCAGTGCTCCCTATTGTTGCCTTGGGAAGACTACTGTGGTCCAACTGGTCTACAATGTGTAATAACCCGTCGCAATAGATGGTCCTAATTTTATTACGATTATTTTCACTAATTAATAAGTGATAACGGCCCCTTAAATGTTAAACGCCTGCTTGATGGAAGCAGGCGATGGAATGGAAGGGATTTGATGGAAGCAGGAAGTGGAATGGAAGGGATTTGAGTATCTCTTTAAATAGGGATCCCTTCCTAAGGCTTTCAATACAATGTTATCGAAAGAAAAATCAAAACAAGCGGAGGCATTTGGTCCCTGATCAAGAGCACATCCTGAGGGCATATACCATCAGAGTACGATAGCTCATTGATTGGAAGCGCTCAATCAAGATCCACCGAGAGAGGAAGATCAACATCCATCGAGAGAGGAAGATCAACATCCATAGAGAGGAGGAAGATCAAGATCCATCGAGAGGAAGATCAAAATCATTACACTCATCGGGAAGAAAATTAATAATAATGGCTGGAGGTATTTATCGATCTTAACTTCTTAATTATCGTGATAAATATATTGATACCGTATTTCGGCATATCTAATAGAATCAATATATTTAAATTAAGTCTAACATTTGGTATCAGAGCATTTAAACCTCTGTCTTATTTTGTGAGTGTTTCCATCAAGGTTCCTCTTTTCAAGCAATTTATGCCGCGTGTTTTCTATTTTCAGTTTTTTTGGATCTCAGGTTCCGATTTTTTCTCAGTTCTGATTTTTGTTCACGGAATTGAGCAGAAACCATCAAACTAATATCAAATTTGATTTTTTGCGGAAACAGAACGTGGCCTTTTCCTCTTCTATTAAAGATGTTCGGAAAGAATTTGTGCATTTTCGGTTTTATGGCGTCACGGATTTCTTTCTGGCATTAATTCTGGCATTAAAGGAAGGAAACGCAGCAGAAATGTGGCTTCCATAACCACATGCGGAAAACGTGGCCTATTTCGGTTTTCGATTTTGGGTCTTTCCATTTTCTCATGGGATTTAAAATATGGATTGGTTAAATTTAAATGCATTTATTATCTGTTTAATGTTTTATTAAATCATGTGACATGATTTATTTTTATCATTTGTTTCTTAAGTTTAAATTTTTGTATTAAAATATGCCTCATGAGTGTTTTGCATAGACTGGCCCAAGGGAATAATGAGCTACGGCCGGACGTGTTTTAATTAACAAAATTTTTTTTTAAGATGATAATTTCAAAATTCATTAAATAGATAATTGAAATGTTGTCTCCTGTTTTGCATACTAGATTTATTCTATGCATGAATTTGGTGGTAATGTGAAAATCACAGTGCAAATCCTTTCAAGGTCTGATTGGTCAATTGGTGTCTAGAAAAGTAAAGAGATTGTGGTTACTTAATTGGTTCCGTTGACTGACCTAAGGAAAGCAACGGAGGACCCCCACTTCTCTTTCACTGGCCTGGTCAATTTGATTAACTCAGATCTTGATTTGGAAATGTTACGTTGATTAAGATCACTACCTAATAATCATGCTAAATTGTTAATCTATATGCATATAATGGAATTCAAATGTCATGTGATCAATATGATTTTGATTAATTAAGGAGTAGCCACAGCATCTTTGATTAATTAAAATTATATATTGAGTTGCAAAGGTCACATAAGGTTAGATGACATTAATTATAACTAATTATATTAATGTAATCAATCTTATCCCACAGGAATTTTTATTGCACTAATATAATTAATTAGGATGTGATAACAAATTATTTTCTTAATTACCCATAGGAATTAAGAAAGAAATATAATTTGTTAGTCACATCATTAAGTTAATGAGTCTATTTGAGTATAATAACTTAGCCCACAGGTAGTTATTGTATGTTATTGATTCATGTTATTGCATGTTTACATTGGTAAAACATGATATCAAGTTATATGCCTCAAATTCAATTATATGAACATGATTTTTAATTTTATGCAGCTATTTTGCATGTTAATATTTCTGATATGAAATGTGACGTTCCCAATTTAAGTGGTGATAATTATAAATTATGGAAGGAGAGAATTCTTCTTCAATTAGGGTGCATGGATATTGACTATGCTATCAGGAAGGATGAACACATTCAGTTACATCTACTAGCACTCAGGCTGAGATTGCTGCGTATGAACGATGGGAGCGGTCCAATCGCCTCAGTATGATGTTCATACGTACTAAGATTTCTGCTAGTATACGTGGTTCAATTTCTGAGTGCAAAAATGTCAAGGAACTTCTGAAGGCTATTGATGCACAATTTGAGTCTTCATATAAGGCACTGGCTAGCACCCTAATAACAAAATTATCATCAATGAAGCTCACTACTATTGGAGGTGTGCGTGAGCACATCATGAAGATGAGGGACATTGCGGCTCAGTTAAAATCCCTAGAGGTTGAGATGTCAGAATCTTTCTTGGTGCACTTTATTTTAAGCTCACTCTATAGCAGTATAGTCCCTTCAAAATATCTTACAACACACATAAGGACAAATGGTCAATTAATGAACTTCTGACCATGTGTGTTCAAGAGGAAGGGAGGCTGATTTTAGAAATGAAAGAAAGTGCACATTTAGTCACTCAGAGAAAGACTAAAGCTCCCAAAGCCAAACGCAAGGAAAGGGTAAAGTATCCATCCATACAGAAGACAAGAAGGAGTCTAAGTGCTTCTTTTACAAGAAGAAAGGGCATATAAAGAAAGATTGTCTCAAATTCAAAGCTTGGCTTGACAAGAAAGGTACTCTAACCTCATTCGTATGTCATGAATCCAATTTGGTTATATGTCATAACACATGGTGGATTGATTTTGGTTCTACAATCCATGTTTCAAATACCTTGCAGGGTTTTCTAAATCAAAGGAAACCATTGGGAAGTGAACAAAGCATCTATTCAGGAAATAAGATGAGTTCACATGTGGAAGCAATTGGGATGTGCAGACTTATTTTATACTCTTGTTTTGTTTTGGATTTGGAAAAGACATTTTATATTTCAAGTTTCTCTAGAAATTTAATTTCAGTGTCAAGGCTTGTACCAGCAGGATACTCCTTTAATTTTAATAAAAGCTCTGTTGATTTATTTTATAAATCTAAGCTTATTGGGAATGTACATTGTCAGACAATCTTTTCAAATTAATTTGAAAAATAATACCACTTATAATGTGATGCACGCCCAAACTGGTATGAAAAGATGTGTTATGAATGAGAATTTCTCTATTTTATGGCATCGAGATTAGGTCATATCTCCATTGAGAGAATTAAAAGATTAGTAAAAGATGGAGTACTTGATACTCTTGATTTTACTGATTTTGGCACTTGTGTGGACTGCATAAAGGGAAAGCAAACCAACAAGTCCAAGAAAGATGCCAAGAGAAGTTCAGAAATACTGAGATCATACATACAGATATCTATAGCCCAGATATGGACTCGTATGGTCAGAGATACTTCATCTCATTTATTGATGACTATTCACGATATATGTATCTCTACCTACTTCATAATAAGAATGAAGCATTAGATTCCTTTAAGGTATTTAAGGCAGAAGTAGAGAAACAATGCGGCAAGCAAATTAAAATCGTGAGGTTAGATAGAGGTGGAGAATATTATGGTAGATACACTGAGAATGGACAAGCACTTGGTCCGTTTGCTTGATTTTTTGAAGAAAATAGAATTGTTGCACAATACACCATGCCAGGGTCTCCTGACCAAAATGGTATAGCTGAAAGGAGAAACCGGACATTATTGGACATGGTAAGGAGCATGATTGTCAGCTCCAACCTACCTAAATCCTTGTAGAGTGAAGCTCTTAAAACTGCTGCGTATATATTGAATCGGGTTTCAACCAAGGCTGTTTCCAAAATGCCATTTGAGTTATTTAAAGGTTGGAAACCAAGTTTGCAACATATACGTGTTTGGGGATGCCCATCTGAAGTAAGAGTTTATAATCCACAAGAAAAGAAACTAGACCCAAGGACTATTAGTGGATATTTTGTTGGATATGCTGAGAAGTCCAAGGGTTATAGATTTTATTGTCCATCTCACAGCACTAGGATTGTGGAATCAAGAAATGCAAAATTTCTTGAGAATGACTTGATTAGTGGGAGTGATCAATCTCAGTATTTGGCTTCTTCTGAGAAAGATCATTTAGTTATTCCAGCTTCCACTTCAAGTGAGGGATTGGTTGTTATTTATAGCACTCCTCAAACTCAATTAAGTGCTCAACAACCAGTCATTGAGATTTTACAAGCTGATGGTAATATAGAAGATCATGTTGTTCATCAACAATCAGTTGTGCAAGATACTCCTCAAGAGGTCATTGATACAACATTAAGAAGATCAACTAGAATAAAGAAATCAGCAATTCCTAGTGATTATATTGTGTATCTACATGAATCTGACTATAACATTGGAGCCGAAAATGATCCTGAAACGTTTTCATAAGCCATGAGTTCTAAGGAATCAAACTTGTGGTACAATGTCATGAAGGACGAGATGGAATCTATGGCATCTAATCGAGTCTGGGATCTTGTTGAGTTGCCTGATGGTGTAAAAGCCATTGGATGTAGATGGGTCTTTAAAATAAAGAAAGACTCACAAGGCAACATTGAGAGATATAAAGCAAGACTCATTGCCAAAGGATTCACTCAGAGGGAAGGAATCGACTACAGTGAGACATTTTCTCCTGTATCCAAGAAAGATTCTCTCCGAATAATAATGGCATTGGTAGCTCATTTTGATTTTGAGTTACATCAAATGGATGTGAAGACCGCATTCCTTAATGGAGATATAGAGGAAGAGGTTTACATAAAACAGCCTGAAGGATTTTCCTCTGGTGATGGTGAGCATTTGGTTTGCAAGCTTAAGAAATCCATATATGGATTGAAACAAGCCTCACGTCAATGGTATTTAAAATTTCATGATGTGATCTCTTCCTTTGGTTTTGAAGAGAACATCATGGATCAATGTATATACCAGAAGGTTAGTGGAAGCAAAATTTGTTTCTTGGTCCTATATGTGGATGACATTCTACTTGCAACCAATGATAAAGGGTTGCTATATGAGGTGAAACAATTTCTCTTCAAAAATTTTGATATGAAAGATATGAGTGAGGCATCTTATGTCATTGGTATTAAGATCCATAGAGAAAGATCTCGAGGCATTTTAGGATTGTCTCAAGAAACTTATATCAATAAAGTCTTGGAGAGATTTCAGATGAAAAATTGTTCACAAGTGTTGCACCTATAGTGAAGGTGACAAGTTCGCTTTGAACCAGTGCCCTAAAAATGAACTTGAACGGGAACAGATGCACAACATTCCATATGCTTCAGCTGTCGGAAGCCTAATGTATGCTCAGGTTTGCACAAGACCTGACATTGCATTCGCAGTAGGAATGTTGGGAATATATCAGAGTAATTCAGGTTTAGACCACTAGAGAGCTGCTAAAAAGGTCATGAGGTATCTTCAAGGGACCAAGGACTACATGCTCATGTATAGACAAACTGATCATTTGGAGATAGAGGGCTACTCAGATTCGGACTTTGCTGGCTGCTTTGATTCTCAAAAATCAACATCAGGATTTATATTTATGTTAGCTGGTGGAGCCATATCATGGAGGAGTGCAAAGCAGACTTTGACTGCTACCTCTACTATAGAAGCGGAGTTCGTTGCTTGTTTTGAGGCTACATCGCAAGGTGTATGGTTGAAAAGTTTCATCTCAGGGCTTAGAATTGTTGACTCTATTGCTAGGCCAATTAAACTGTACTGTGACAATTTAGCTGCTGTATTTTTGGCTAAAAACCATAAGAGTGGTAGTCGAAGTAAACATATCGACATTAAGTATTTAGCCATAAGAGAACGTGTTAAAGAAAATAAAGTGGTCATAGAACATTAGCACTGAATTGATGATAGCTGATCCTTTGACTAAAGGCATGCCAATTAAGAATTTTAAGGATCATGTGATAAGAATGGGAGTTGGTTCCATGATATAATTGTATGGATAACAATTTGTACAAAGAAACTCTTATTTCAATTATTTATTTATTTCTCATTCAGGTGTACACGTTATTTGACTTTTGAGAAATGACAAACTTTTCTTTTGGACTCTGAATAAACATATGGTTTATTCATTATGTTATCACATTTGGAATAGTGGTAAAGAAATTGAATGCATTGTAATACATAGAAGATAATACTCAATTATAGAGGACCTATCGCTATGATTCATGTATTTAGTTTCTTGTTCAGTGTTGATAAAATATACGGACCAAGTGGGAGAATGTAATAACCCGTCGAAATAGATGGTCCTAATTTTATTACGATCGTTTCCACTAATTAATAAGTGATAACAGTCCCTTAAATGTTAAACGTCTGCTTGATGGGAGCAGACGGTGGAATGGAAGAGATTTGAGTATCTCTTTAAATAGGGATCCCTTCCTAAGGCTTTCGATACATTGTTATCGAAAGAAAAACCAAAACAAGCGGAGGCATTGGGTCCCTGATCAAGAGCACATCCTGAGGGCATATACCATCAGAGTGCGATGGCTCATTGATTGGAAGCGCTCAATCAAGATCCACCGAGAGAGGAAGATCAACATCCATCGAGAGAGGAAGATCAACATCCATAGAGAGGAGGAAGATCAAGATCCATCAAGAGGAAGATCAAAATCCTTACCCTCATCGGGAAGAAAATTAATAATAATGGCTGGAGGTATTTATCGATCTTAACTTGCTTAATTATCGTGATAAATATATTGATACCGTATTTTTGCATATCTGATAGGATCAATATATTTAAATTAAGTCTAACACAATGATGAAAGGATTAAAAAACGCTTTCAAAAAAGAATGTGGGTCTCTGAGAATTTTGATGCCATCACCATAAACATAGACATTCTCCAACAAAATCTCTCTGAGAATTTAATGGGAAGCGATTTCTACTCGTTTTAGATGATGTTTGGCACGAGGATCACCATAAGTGGCAGAGATATAGAGCTAGTTTAGTTTCTGGGAAAAAAGGAAGCAAAATTGTGGCAATAACTCAGAAAAAAATGTTGAGAGTGTCATGGGTGGGTTGTCTCCCTATCGGTTGCAGCGATTATCAGACGACAGCTGTTGGTCGTTGTGTTCAAAAATTGTGCATTTTTTGATGGCAACTCTAGTGGATATCCTAGACTTGAGGAAATTGGAAAGGAAATTGTTAAAAAGTTCAAGGGATTGCCACTTGCAGCAAAGGCAGCTGGGAGCCTTCTGTACTCAAAAGTCAAAAGTAGAAGAAGAAGAATGGAAGGAAATCTTGAGGAGTGAGATATGGGAGGATAAGAACAGCATCTTACCAGCTTTCAGGTTGAGTTCCAAGCACTTGCCCGTACACCTGAAGCAGTGTTTTGCATTTTGTGCTGTCTTTCACAAAGATTGTGTTTGAAACAGAACTTGGTCCAAGTTTGGATGGCACTTGGGTTTATTCAGCCTCAAGGGAGTAAAAGATTGGAAGACAAAGGAAATACTTTGATGATTTGCTGAGTAGATACTTCTTTCAGCCTTACAAGGGCAATTATGTATTGCATGATGCAATCCATGATCTGGCAAAATGTTTTAAATACAGATGACTGTTATAGGTTAGAGGATAATAGGAGATGCAACAACTATTATAAAACTAAGGCAGTGTTTGCCCGAAAAGGAAGGAAGAGATGATTTCGCATGATCCCTGGTGCAAACTAAGGTAGGTGATGTTGAACGGATGGCTAAAGAATTTTCTCACGATATCTGAACGATCTTGAGCTCGATTGACTCCAACTTTGAATAGGAGAAAGCCTTAAACAAGCTTTATAAAAGGAGGACCTCAGGCAATAGTTTGGGAAAGGAGTTTTCTCTAAAGTTCTTTTTATTTTTTTTTTATTTAGATCATTGTATTTAGGCCTAGGAGAGGAAAATTATGGAGGGGATGTTGGTGGTAGCAATGTATGGCTAGATTCCTTCAACTTGGGATGATGATGAAGCCTGTAGCTAGGTTCTATCTTTTTTTTGTTCTTAATTTCTATGCAATAAAATCATGCTCTTCTTGTGTATATTTGAGTTATTTTTCTGATCGAGGTTTTGATCTGGCATACACGGCCTATACCCTCTATCAATTGTTGAGCCTGGTGTGGTGCTATCAAGGCCCAGGGGACTAAGTTGTATTGGGCTGGGTTTTAGTCCAAGGGTTGAGATTAAATCAAGTCACGGGTGTACACGGGCTTGGAGATTAGTTTAATATCATTGGGTTAGTCCATGGGAGTTTTGATGGGAATTTAGGGGTCTAATACCAAAAATATGCAGCGAAAAAATAACCTAAATCCCCAGAAGGATCCATGTGGTTCAATTAAATTGATTAGGGAATGAGAATCGTACCTTATGTGAATAAAATTATTTTTGATGAGATAGATCTTTAGGCACTGCGAAACCACAACTCCCTCTACGGTATCCACACGAATGACCTCGTAATGGGACTCAGTGTGCTAGCACTCTCTAGAACTCTTCTAGATCAGTTCAAAAATAATCTCACTAAAACTCTTGTTTTTATGGTGCACAGTGTTTCTATGCGCATCTCATGTTGACAGCAAGCATCGTCTCATCTAGATTAGAGCAACAACATCCATTTATAATGATAATATCCTATTCAAAATAGAATATTCTCATTAATAGGACTCTTAATTTCGGAATCCAAAAAGACACGTCTTCTCATTCTCTGCACATCTAATGTTAAGAGTTTCGGAATCCAAAAAAACACGTCTTCTCATTCCCTACACATCTAATGTTAAGAGTTTCGGAATCCAAAAGGACACAATAGTGAAGATTATTATTTATTTCCGCTGGGTTTATACAAATTAAACCCATAACCCATACGCGTCATTCCTTGTGTGCGACCCTATAGTTTCACTCAATGTTGGCAGTAGGACTAAAACCCTTTCGGGCCTACAAGACATAATTGGTCTCTAGCAAGACATTATGTCTACCCAAATTGAGTGAAGATCGTCGATCCGACTTTACCTGGTAAATGTCAATTATCTAGTCCCTTTGTCACACGATATTTAGTGATCAAGTATGAGGCATAGATCACATCTCTCATAGATTGTTTAATCACAAGTTTTTCTTAATTCAGAGTTTGACTGAATAAACCAAATGTTACTGATAACTTCTTATCAATTCATTTGGGCATGGCCATGTACTTTTCTCAGTCTCACTCTTCAAGAGGGCCCAAAATATCTCTCTCAAATTAATGAGAGGAACAAATTCCTTCATGAACACTCATATCCCTCAACATAGTTTATTCCATATCCAACCACAGTCTTATGATCATCTGGTTAAAGATGATGAAGAGCTGTGTCAAAACATGAAATTCACTATGTAGAAATCCATGGTGTCATCAGGTCAAAGGACTAAAATAATAACATCATGAAGAGAAGTATTCATAACAGAATCCATATGATATTCTCATGGTGGGTCGATCCAATACAATGTACTCTTACATGTATCTATGTGTTAACTTGATATCTCATATCCATGACCAGTAAAACGTGATCATCAATCAACCAACATACTAATCTTACTTCATTATTGTTCCATATAATGAATGATTAGGGACAATTTAGAGTAGTATTCTTATCACCTTATAGTTTCACTATTAAAGTCACATACTTTAATGATATAAGGAAGAATAAACTATTCAAGGAAACCTTTTATTACATTAGAAGAGCATAAATAATAACATGGTAAATAAAATGGTTTATTAAATAAAGATAAAACCATAAATGACAGCAAATATCCTGATGGCCTAGGGCACATCACCAGCAATCTCCCACTTGCACTAGGCCTAACAAGATAAAATCTAATGCCTAATGCACTATTATGATGATCATGTTTAGACTGAGGAAGAGGCTTAGTTAATGGATCTGTGATGTTGTCATTTGTAGGTACTCTGCATATCTTAACATCTCCTCTATCGATGATCTCTCGAATGAGATGGTAACGCCTGAGTATGTGTTTGGATCGTTGGTGTGATCTAGGTTCCTTAGCCTGTGCAATCGCCCCATTATTGTCACAATAAAGGTCCACTGGATCCGCAATGCTAGGAACGACTCCTAAACCACCAATGAACTTCTTAATCCAAACCGCTTCCTTAGCTGCATCCGATGCTGCAATATATTCAGCCTCTGTAGTAGAATCAGCAATGGTGTCTTGTTTGGAACTCTTCCAGCTGATAGCACCTCCATTCAAACAAAACACATAACCAGACTGTGATCGAAAATCATCTAAATCAGTTTGGAAGCTAGCATCTATGTAACCATTTACCACAAGCACACCTTCCAGTCCTCCATATGTCAAAAACACATCTTTAGTTCTTCTCAAGTATTTGAGAATGTTCTTGACGACGATCCAATGACTTTCACCTGGATCTGACTGGTACCTACTAGTAATGCTTAAAGCATAAGCGACATCTGGTCGAGTAGATAACATGGCATACATGATAGATCCAATCGCTGAAGCATATGAAATTTTGCTCATGCGTTCCTGTTCTTCCTTTGAAACAGGACATTGAGTCTTACTCAATTTAATTCCATGTGACATTGGTAAGAATCCTCTCTTGAATTCTCCATGCTATACCTTTTTAGCACCTTGTCAATGTATGCACTCTAACTTAGGCTAATGGTTCTTCTAGATCTATCTCTATAGATCTTAATCCCTAAGATATAGGCAGCTTCACCTAAGTCCTTCATTGAGAAACATTTTCCTAACCATGTCTTGACATTCTGCAAAGTAGGAATATCGTTTCCAATGAGTAATATGTCGTCTACATAGAGTACTAAGAAAATTATTGCACTCCCACTAACTTTCTTGTATACACAAGGTTCATCTTCATTCTTAATGAAACCAAACTCTTTGATTGCTTCATCAAAACGAAGATTCCAACTCCGAGATGCTTGCTTTAATCCATAAATGGATTTTTTTGGAGTTTACATACCTTATGCGAATCTTTTGGATTAGCAAAACCTTCGGGTTGTGTCATATACACATCCTCGAATAGATTTCCATTTAGAAATGCTGTCTTGACATCCATTTGTCATATTTCGTAGTCATAATACGCAGCTATGGCAAGAAGAATTCTAATAGATTTAAGCATGACTACAGGTGAGAAAGTTTCATCATAGTCTATACCATGTGTTTGCTTGAAACCTTTTGCAACCAGTCGTGCTTTATAGGTATGCACATTGCCATTCATGTCGATTTTCTTCTTAAAAACCCATTTACACCCAATAGATTTAATACCATTAGGTAGATCAATCAAAGTCCATACTTGATTATCATACATGGATTGCATCTCAGACTTCATGGCTATAAGCTATTTCTTAGAGTCAGGGCCTTTCATAGCTTCTTGGTAGCACGTAGGCTCATTTTGATCTATGAGCATCACATCATGATTGTCAGTAATGAGAAAACCATATCTCTCAGGCTCGTGACGAATTCTACCAGTTCTACGTGGCCCTTGTGTTAGTGGTTCAGGTTCAGCAACTACTTGTGAGTTGGATTGAACATCCATCATCGGTTCCATGTAAATTTGTGGTTCTCGAACTTCTTTGAGTTGAATTTTACTCCCACTAGTTCTGTTGGAAGTAAATTCTCTTTCCAAAAAGTGACCATTACGAGCAACAAACACTTTGTTCTTTGATGGGTAGTAAAAGTAGTATCCTTTTGTTTCTTTAGGATATCCCACAAATATGCACTTATCTGATTTGGGTGCTAATTTGTCAGACAATTGACGTTTGACATAAGTGTCACAGCCCTATATCTTTAGAAAAGATAAACTAGGAGGTTTTCCAGTCCACAACTCATATGGTGTCTTTTGAATCGATTTTGATGGAACTCTATTCAATATGAACGCAGCAGTTTCCAGGGCATATCCCAGAAGGATATTGGAAGATCTATTTGACTCATCATTGATCGAACCATATCCAATAAAGTTCGATTTCTCCTTTCAGAAACACCATTCCATTGTGGTGTTCTGGAGGAGTCAATTGAAAAATTATCCCACAATCTTTAAGATGGTTAGAAAACTCTTGACTTAAATATTTACCACCATGATCTGATCGAAGTATCTTAATATTTTTACCAAGCTGATTGTGTACTTCATTTATGAATATTTTGAACATTTCAAAAGATTCAGATTTATGTTTCATTAGATATACATATCCATACCTGCTGAAATCATCAGTAAAAGTAATGAAATACAAATAACCTCCTCTGGCCGATGAACTAATGGTCCACATACATCGGTATGTATAAGGGCCAATAAATCTGTGGCTCTTTCACCTTGTCCTATGAAAGGAGCCTTAGTTATCTTACCCATCAAACAAGATTCGCATGATTCATATGATTCAAAATCAATGAATGTAAAAGCCCATTTTGATGAAGTTTTGATATGCGCTTCTCATTTATATGGCCTAAGCGACAATGCCAAAGATAGGTAGGATTTAAATCGTTTGATTTAAACCTTTTAGTATTAATGTTATAAACAGACTTGTAATTTGTTTCATCAAAGTTTAGAACATAGAGCCCATTTAATAATTGAGCAAAACCATAATAAATGTCTCTATGATAGATGGACATAGAATTATTCTCAATAATAATTTTAAAACCATCTTTGTCTAAACTTGAAACTGAAATAATGTTACTGCTCATAGCAGGCACATAGTAACAATTGCTTAAAGTCAAAACAAGTCCACTAGGTAAAGGTAATTCATAACATCCTAGAGATAATGCAGCAACTCTTGCTCCATTTGCAACTCATAGGTCCACTTCACCTTGAGCCAATTTTCTACTTTGTCTGAGACCCTGCACATTTACACAAATGTGAGATCCACATCCGGTATCTAATACCCATGATGTAGAAGTAGACAAATTGACTTGTATAACATAAATACCTGAGATTGTGGCTTCATTAGCCTTCCTCTTTTTCAGATCCTCCAAATACAGTTTGCAATTCCTTTTCCAATGACCTGGTTTATTGCAGAAGAAGCAAACTCCTTCCTTGGGCTGTTTCGGCTTGGGCTGGGGCTTAGGCCTTTTAGCTTTGGTCTCACCTTTTGCCTTTGCCTTTGTCCTTGCCACTCCTCCTTTTGCCCTTTCCCGTTTGAACCATCAAAACATTATTGGTCACCTTAATGTTTTGTTCAGCATTCTTGAGCATCCCATGCAACTCCATTATAGACTTATCCATTTGATGCATATTGTAATTCATCACAAATTGGTCATAGTTGGGAGGCAAGGAGGCAAGGATCATATCTGTAGCCAACTCCCTGCTAAGTGGAGCACCAAGTTTTTCAAGTCTATCAATGTAACTCTTCATCTTGAGCACATGAGTACTCACAGAGCTACCTGGAGTCATTTTGCATCCATTCAATGCCTTAGTGACTGCAAACCTCTCTTGTCTTGCTTGCTCTTGGAACATTCCTGGAGGTGTACAATCATATTGTACGCTTCCATGTCCTCCATTTGCTTCTGAAGCTCAGAGTCCATGCTAGCAAGCATAAGGCAAGTCACATCCAAAGAGTCGTCTTTATGCTTATTGTAAGCATTTCTTTCATCTCTTGGAGCATCAGCAGCAGGTACAGCTAGGATTGGAGTGTCTATGACATACAACTTCCTTTCTTGCTTAAGAACAATTCTTAAGTTACGATGCCAGTCAAGGAAGTTTGTGCCATTCAATTTTTCTTTTTCGAGAACCGATCGCAAAGTAAGATTAGATGTGCTGTTTGATGTCATGATCTATATACATGGAGTTACAGAGTTAATATCTTTATTTAAACCATTTCAATTATTCTCACTATTTTATCAAATTAACAACCCTCTAATGTTAATTCGGAAACTTTTCAATCTTTCGATATTTCTTAGTGAGTTAAGATCCATATTTACTAAACTTTAAGTCAGTTTTGGCATGACACTTAAAGTCTAGTTATTTAGGTAGGAAACGTCTTTCCAATTACATCATATGTAACTCTTGCTATGGGATTGACATCACATGTCCCGACATACTAATCCCATTAATGCCATAGGCCCAAAACCATTTTGATATCCTATTTAAGTCTAACCATTTCGCCGTGAGGATAGCACTTTTATCCATCCTACCTAACTAAGATGGTCTAATACACCCTGCTTTGGCAGAACCTACATTTAGACGATCAAAGCCTTGATAAGTGTTGAACTATGGGAGGCATTTTACGACTTAATATTAATAGAGGGACTTTATTGTTTTAAGTATATGATGACTATTCTATGGGACCAAAGTCACATACATCATATATATAACATCTCATGCATGTATATATAAAACATAAATGTGTCATAGCATGGCCTATGAACTAAGTAAATCATTATTACGATGTCATAGCATAACCATATGCTCGGTCTACCATTGATGACATGAACCTTTTGCTTGGAGCATCATTACTATGATCTCTTTTGATTGGCATGAATGGCCTCCATATTTTACATTAAAAGAAAATCTACATTCTATGCTACTAAAATAAATAGATTACATCAAGATAATGACACACAGGCCGATAAACCAATTACAATAAAATTATCGACATGCAGGCCAATGTAATCAACAAAACCATAATAAACCTGCCAATCACATGAGTCTAAAGGGCCATGCTATGCATCATACATAATACATAAAACTGTCCAAGAAAATGTTTTTATTGTACAGTTCTAATACTATCAAAATTAGGGTTTGAGATTGTGTCATGCACGCAAATTAGAGTTTCTTTGTTAAAATCCAACTATCAATCTAATTGACAACCCCACCTTGACGGATGATTATTTAGTGTTCAAACAAATTAAACACAATAAATCTATTTGATTCTAATCATATTAGAACTATTTAACAATTAAACAAATCGCCATATTAATTCCATAGATGTATAGTCATTCACATCACATGTACAATAATCTCGTTTAACAGTACGCATCACACATCCATATAATTAGATGAAATCAATTTAATTGAATCCACAAGTCTGGCTCTGATACCACTGGAGGAAATTTAGGGGTCTAATACCAAAAATATGTAGTGAAAAATAACCTAAATCCCTAGAAGAATCCATGTGGTTCAATTAAATTGATTAGGAAACGAGAATCGTACCTTATGTGAATAAAATGATTTTTGATGAGATAGATCTTTAGGCGCTGCGAAACCATAACTCCCTCTATGGTATCCACATGAATGACCACTTCGCAATGGGACTCAGTGTGCTAGCACTCTCTAGAACTCTTCTATATCAGTTCAAAAATAATCTCACTAAAACTCTCATTTTTATGGTGCGCAGTGTTTCTGTTGACCCAATTATTGATTTTGATGATTAACAAAAAATTGAGTATAACATTTGAAGTTACTAATGATTTTGGTTTAGTTTTTTAGTTTATGATATGATTTATTAATCAAAATCACAAAAAAATCAAGTTCTAGTTCGAATCTAATGTCAAGGTAAGATTACAGACATTAGAGTCGACACATGGAATCGCAGAGTCGACTCCGAAAATCGGCACAAACTTAGAGTCGACACCTGTACTGTTAGAGTCGACTCTAATAGAAAAGACAGAACGATGGTTTTTTCGTCACGACTTAGAGTCAACTCCTGGACTATTAGAGTCGACTCCAGAAGATTTTTGTATCGACCCCAGAAAAGTCAGAGACAACTCCAGATTGAGCGGATTGGGGATTTTCGATTTAGAGCCAACTCCAGAAAAGTTAGAGTCGACTCCAGTTTGTCAGAAATGACTCCAAAACTGTCAGAACGTCTCTAAACTTTATCTTTATCTTTTTAATCCCAACGGCTATTACTATATTTGGTTCCAATCCTTCTTACACTTGTTTCTAACGAATAGTTTTAGGCTATTTATGGATTAAGAAGAATCTATAAGAAGAGGTTTCATTGTATCCAAAAAAGAAGAGGAAAAACAAGAAAAAAGAGAGAAATCAGAAATACAAGAGTGAAATCCATCAGAAAATCAAAAGAGAAAAGAGGAAAGATTCGAAAGGAAAGATTATACTGATCTTCCAAAAGAAAAGAGAGAGATTTCTAGCATTCCTTGTTCTATTTTGAAGAAATACCAAAAGAAGAAGCAAGCCCTAGCTTTCTAATCTTCGGAGCTTCAAGAGCATTCTAAAGGAAGATTCACTTAAGAGAAGAGAAGAAGCAGCCACCAAGATCTGCAAATCAGGCTTTGATTCCTATCTCTTTATTATTGTTCTATTATTGTATATTTGCTCATTGGAGGAGCTTTTAAATTTGTAAAAATGTTATTGTTTGCTGGGTCAATCAGAGGATTGATTCCGTTGAGGCTGTTAGCCTTGAGAAGCAGTTTGCTTGTATTGTAAGGTTTGTGCTGGTGAACCTTGAAAACTAGCTGGGTTCATTGTGCACCCGGGAAAATAACAAGTTTGAGTTGTGAGCTTGCAAAACAACTCTGCTGTAATCAAATTGATTATAGTGTGGACCCAAGAGATACTTGGGAGTGGATGTAGGTGTAGGTACACCGAACCACTATAAAACTTCTTGTGTTTGCAGTGATTGTTTCCTTGTCTCTTACTCTCTATCTTTGCACACTCTGTTTTAATTCGTATACATCTAAGTTTTTACTTCCGCTGGGGGATTGTTTTTTAAAAGGAATTTAATTTTTGAAAAACCCAATTCACCATCCCTCTTGGGTTGCTATTTGGACCAACAATTGGTATCAGAGCTAGTGCTCATTTGATTTGATCTAACGATCAAGAGTCAAAGATCCACATGGCAACTCAAGCTGGTTCATCTTTTTCCGAAGGCCAATCTACAAATAGACCACCCTTGTTTAATGGTTTAAACTATGGTTATTGGAAGGCTAGAATGAAAATTTTCATTCAAGCACTTGACTATGATCTATGGAGCATTATAGTCAGTGGACCACACACACCCACTACTAGAATTAATGACATGGAGATTCCTAAACCAGAAACGGAATGGGATGAACATGATAAAAAATTGGCACAACTTAATGCCAAGGCTATGAATGTTTTGTACTGTTCATTAGATGCAAATGAATTCAATCGTATATCTATTTGCATTTCTGCTAAGAAAATCTGGGATAGACTTGAGGTTACCCATGAGGGAACAAATCAAGTCAAGGAATCCAAGATTAACACGGTAGTTCATAAATATGAATTGTTTAAAATGGATGCATGTGAATCTATTTCTGATATGTTTACAAGATTTACTTATATAATTAATGGTTTAAAAAGTCTTGGTAAATCTTATGATAATTCTGATCTTGTGAGAAAGGTTTTGCATTCCTTGCCTAGGACTTGGGAAGCTAAAGTGACTGCAATACAAGAGGCAAAGGATCTAAGTACCCTACCCCTGGAAGAATTATTGGGATCCTTAATGACTCATGAGCTTCAAGTTAAGCAACATATTGATGATGATGAGTCAAAGAAGAAGAGGACTATGGCTCTTAAGATTTTTGAATATATGGAAGAGCCTCATGAATCTGAAGATGAAAGTGATGATGAGGACATGGCACTCATCACAAGGAAGTTTAAAAGATTCATGAAGAAAAAGAAATTTAAAAGAAAAAGCCCTTTGCTAGAAAAGATGAGGATAAGGGCAAAGAAAAAGAAGTTATCTGTTTTGAATGCAAGAAGCCGGGACACTTTAAATCTGAATGCCCACAACTAAAGAAAGGCACCCGGAGATTCAAAAAGATGGCAATGATGGCCACATGGAGTGATTTGGAAAGCTCAAGTTTCGAAGAGGAAGAAAAGAGTGAAATGGCCAATCTATGCTTCATGGCTGACAATGATGAGGTAAGTCCAAGTTTTCTTGATGATTTTACTTTCGATGAATTGCATAGTACTTTTTATGAATTAATGGATGATTTTGCAAAATTAAGTTCAAAGAACAAAGATCTAAAAAATTAAATGCAAAATCTATCTTTAGAAATGAAAAGCATGTTGTAGAAAAAGAACTTTTGATGAAAGAAAATGAAAGCTTGAAAAATGAAGTTGATAGACTTAAACCTATAGTTAATAAATTTACTTTAAGCTCTATCAAACTTAATATGATTTTGGACAATCAAAAAGCTATTTTTGATAAAGCTGGATTAGGATATAATCCACTTAAAAAGCAAAAATCCTTGAAAAATATTTTTGTACATGCTGAAAAATCATCAAATATTACTTGTTTTAAATGTGAAACAAAGGACATAAATCTTATATGTGTAAAACTCCATATGATAAAAGAAAGATGATTTGGGTTCGCAAAGGAACAATATTTATTGCATCTAACCATGAAGGACCCAAGAAGACTTGGGTACCTAAAGTTAAGATATGAATATTTTGCAGTAGTGTCTTGCAGCCATCAGACTGAAAAGAAAGTGGTGCCTTGATAGTAGTTGCTCAAGACACATGACGGGTTACAAAGATCAATTCATCACCCTTGAATCGAAAAGAGGTGGAGTAGTTACTTTTGGTGATAATGGTCAAGGCTATATCATGGGTATTGGTAAGATTCAAATTACTCCATCTACTCATATTGATAATATTTTATATGTTGATGGATTTAAGCATAATTTAATAAGTATTAGCCAACTGTGTGATAAAGGTTTCAAAGTTTCCTTTGAAGCTTCTATTTGCACTATTACTAATCCCATTGATAACAACATTATTCTTGTTGGTAAACGTTATAGCAATGTATACTTAATTGATTTGAGTAATTTATCTCCAAGTAATCATTGCTTAGTTGCCAATAATGCTAAGATGAATGAGATTGGTTGGCTATGGCACCGTAGATTAGGTCATGCAAGCACACATCTAATTTCTAAACTATTGAAAATGGATCTAGTTAAAGGTATTCCTAGCTTAGATTTTGAAAATAATCAAATCTGTGATGCATGTCAATTTGGAAAACAAACAAAAACTTCTTTCAAATCTAAGAATGTTGTTTCAACTACTAGGCCACTAGAGCTACTACACATGGACCTTTTTGGACCTACTAGAACCACAAGTCTAGGAGGAAAGAAATATGGTCTTGTGATAGTAGATAATTACTCTAGATTCACTTGGGTAATGTTTTTGGCTCACAAAGATGAAACTTTCTCAATATTCCTGAAATTTGTTAAGAAAGTCACAAATAAGAAAAACACTACCATAGTGTCTATTAGAAGTGATTATGGAACTGAATTTGAAAATCACTTATTTGAAAAATTCTGTTTTGAAAAAGGCAAACATCATAATTTTTCAGCACCTAGGACACCTCAACAAAATAGAGTTGTAGAAAGAAAGAATAGGACTTTAGAAGACATGGCCCGTACCATGCTATGTGAAAGCCAACTTCAAAATATTTTTGGGCGGAAGCTATAAACACAGCATGTTACATCCTAAACAGAGCCCTGATTAGACCTATCCTTAAGAAGACTCCCTATAAACTATGGCATAATAGGAAACCAAATTTAGGTTATTTTCATGCATTTGGTTGTAAATGCTTTATTCATAACAATGTAAGGACAATATTGGGAAGTTTGATGCAAAGTCTGATGAAGGCATTTTCCTAGGATATTCTACATCTAGCAAGGCATAAAGAGTATTTAATAAAAGAAGCTTAGTTGTAGAAGAATCTATTCATATTGTGTTTGATGAGTCTTTAGCATCAAGTTTGAGTAAAATTGATGATGAGGAAGATACATCTTTGCTTGAAAGATGTATTAAAAATTAAATATATCTTTAGATCAAGAACCTGAAGCTAAGGATGATGACTCACCTAAGGATGATGATATTGATACTACTCATAATGATAAAGATCTATTTAGAGATTGGAGATATGCTTATGGTCATCCTAAGGACCTAATCATAGGTGATCCATCTCAAGGCGTAAGGACTAGATCATCAATGAGAAATATCAATAATCATCTTGCATTTGTATCCCATATAGAACCCAAAACTATAGAGGAAGCTGAGAAAGATAGTTATTGGATGTTAGCAATGCAGGAAGAGTTAAACCAATTCACTAGGAACCAAGTTTGGACTCTAGTAGATAGACCTAGAGATCACCCTATAATAGGATCTAAATGGGTTTTTAGAAATAAATTGGATGAAAATGGCTTGGTGATTAGAAATAAGGCTAGATTAGTCACAAAGGGATATAATCAGAAAGAAGGTATAGATTTTGATGAAAACTTTGCACCTGTTGCTAGATTAGAAGCCATTAGACTACTGCTTGCATTTGCATGTCATATGAATTTCAACTTATTTAAAATGGATGTTAAAAGTACATTTTTAAATGGTTTTATAAATGAGAAAGTTTATGTTGAACAACCTCCTGGTTTTGAAGATCATGAATTTTCAAACCATGTCTTCAAACTACACAAAGCACTTTATGGTTTAAAGCAAGCACCTAGAGCTTGGTATGATAGATTGAGTAAATTCTTAATTGAAAATAATTTTTCTAGAGAAAATGTTGATAAAACTTTATTTTTAAAAAAAAAGAAAAGGATTTTTTAATTGTTCAAATTTATGTTGATGACATTGTATTTGGTGCTACTAACAATCTCCTTTGTCAAGAATTTGCTAAGTTAATGCAGGGAGAATTCGAGATGAACATGATGGGAGAACTCAACTTCTTCCTTAGACTTCAAATCAAACAAGAGAAAGTAGATTTTCATCAACCAAACAAAGTACACAAAGGAAATACTCAAGAAGTTTGGTATGGAATCTGCTAAACCCCTTGGTACGCCAATGAGTCCCTCATGCAAGCTGGACAAGGATGAAGAATGTAAGAAAGTAGATCAGAAGCATTACCGAGGTATGATCGGATCACTTCTTTACTTAACTGCAAGTAGGCCAGATATTATGTTTTCATTTGCCTATGTGCAAGATATCAATCTAATCCTAAAGAATCACATTTATTTGCTGTTAAAAGAATCTTTAGATACTTAAATGGAACTAAAAATATAGGATTATGGTATTCTAGAGACTCAACTTTGAAATTGATTGCTTATTCTGATTCTGATTATGCTGGTTGTAAATTAGATAGGAAGAGTACAAGTGATGCATGCCAACTTTTAGGAAATAACTTAATCTCTTGGTTTAGCAAGAAGCAATATTCGGTTGCATTATCCACTGCTAAGGCAGAGTATGTTGCAGCTATAAGTTGTTGTGCTCAAATCCTTTGGATTAAGCGACAACTTGAAGATTACAGTATCACACTTAATAAAATTCCTATTAGATGTGATAATACTAGTGCAATCAATCTAACTAAGAATCCAATCCAACACTCTAGAACTAAACACATCGAAATTAGACATCACTTTATTAGAGAACATGTTTCTAACAATGATATTTGTCTTGAATATGTGAATACTAATGATCAATTAGCTGATATTTTTACCAAACCATTAAGTGAAGAAAGATTTTGTTATCTTAGAGGAGAATTAGGAGTTTGTGATCCTTTAGAATGACTTTCTGAAACTCTTAAGGACAACAACTATCTAGACTTCATCAATTTCTTGAAAATCCTCTATGTTCAATAAGGAAATTTATCTAGAAATTTGATTCATTATTTCCCCAATTAATTAAGGAACACTTATCTAGAGTTTGATGATTAATTTGATTAGTTTCAGATCATTGAAATTTGAATTTTTCACTGAAACTATTGTGGAGTCGACACCTACTGTTTGTGGAGTCGACACCATCCTATTTGATGTTCTGTCTGGGCAATTAGAGCTAACACCTGCTTCTGCAGAGCCGACTCTAATTCGGGCGCTGACAAATTTTTTGGTTCGGAGCCGACACCTCGCTTTGCGGGAGTCGACTCTAAGTGAACCTAGGTCAAAAATATATAGGCAAAGTCGATACCTATCCGGATTCTATCATCTCCAATCCTCTCTAGAGCCGTTCCAAACCTATTCTAACCCCTCTAAACTCTTCAAATCCCTCGATTACTCATTCCAATCAAATCCTATGGCTCCTAAAAGGCGTGCTATCGTTGGAGGTTTGGCCATTCCCACAAGGCGTCGCACGATTCGGAGGCAAGCGCCATCTTCATCATCTTCTGCCACTCGTGAGGCTTCTCCACTATCTTCATCTTCTCCTCACATCGACCAATTAGCGGGTAAGGCTATCACAACCGGAAGGAAGGTTGATTTCGATTTCTTTGCTTCGGAGGGTTTCTCTTTTGGGTGTCAATTGAAAGAAATGGGATGGGAGAAAGCTTGTTTCTTGGATGTTCCTACCTACCTGGCCCTCGTAAGAGAATTCTACAATGATTTGAGTAGAGGAGAGGGAGGTTTAGTAAGTTATGTGAGAGGAACAAGAGTTGTGATCACTACTGAGATACTTGGAAATTTGTTAGAGATGCCCACTGTTGGGATAAATTAGTATCAGCATGATGATCGTGGTGGTGCCCTATCTAGGATGTTGGGGAGAGAGGTATCTGAGTTTGAGGAAATTTTAGCAAATCAACTGAATTTGGAACTTAGACTTCTTCACAACATCTGCGAGAGGATATTATTTCCAAAGATAGGCAGATTTGAGTATGTCTCATAGCGAGACATCTTGCTGATGGATTGTATCATTACCGGGCAGCCAGTAAACTTAGCTGGGATGATGATAGGATATATGGCAGAGGCAGCTACCAAGAAAAGATCTACATTGCCATATGGTATGATTCTGACTTTGGTATTCAGAAGCCAATGTGTGTTAATCATGGACAATGAGCCACTAAGGAAATTAAGACATACAGACTACTACAGTGTCTCTACCATTCATCGTATGGGCTTTAGAAAGGTAAATGGTAATTGGATAAAAGGAGGACGAGAGGCTAGAGCAGAGGAGGCCAGAGTTGAGGAAGCCAGAGTAGAGGACATCCCTGGACCATCAGTTGCGGGACCATCAGTCCCTGACCCATCTGTTGCGGGACCATCTACTGCTGGACCTTCTGAGGCTGGACCGAGTACATATTCTTCACCTCTACCTCAGACAGCTTTTGTATCTGGGAGATTTTTTGATGAGCAGATTGGTCAGCTCAGAGCGTTACTAGCTGAGTATGACAGTCAGAGGAGCAATGATATTTGTCAGTTGAGATATGACATCAACAATTTAAGGAGGAGATCAATTCCAGACTTGACTTGATTTTATTTTCCATTAGCTGCTCTATAGAGTCCCTTGGCACTGAGCTTCAAAAGATTTTTGAAAGGTTGGAAGGGATTGCAGATGGATCTAGAGCTTATCTAGATGCTACTGGACAATTGAAGAAAGATTTAGACCTTATTGTTGCTCAAGTTGAGAGTTGTCTTGAAGGCTTTAAGAAATCACAAAAGGATGAGATTATGGAAATGATAGGCCATCTGAAGAAAATTGTATACAAGCATGTTTGATTGACCTTCCATTTCCTATAGTGATACCCTATCTAAGCCTATCCTACCCTAACCTTTTAGAAACCTAAGAGTAGCTTTTCATAGACTCTTAGGATTTCTAGTTTACTATACTTTGTTAGCTTGTATCCAGGATTTTCTGATTGATATAGTACTTTACTGAGAATGTATTTTGATAGACACATGTAATGCATCTTGAAATGAAATACAATTATCTTTTTATTGTAAATTTGTCTATGACGAGCAATTACAATGAATGAAGTTTACTATCTCTATGATTGAATGAATCAACAACCTCGCTCTGATAACCTACATTATTATTTTTAAACTCACCTTATTGCTGATAACAAAAAAGGGGGAGAGAAAATTATATATGCATAAAGAAGAGAGTATGAAAGAATATAAGAGAGAATGAAAGAATATAAGATTTGTAAGATTTCAAATGTTTTAATCAATTGGCATATCTCAAAAAGGGGGAGAGAAATCTATAAATTCTAATCAATTGATCATATTTCAGTTTATTTATATGTACCTTGCATAGGGGGAGTTATTTAATGCAGGGGGAGCTTAACGATTTTCTATGTTAAATGATTTTCTGTGTCAAATCATCTTGATTGCTGTTTATAATAGAACTCAAGTATGTTTTTTAAAGTTCATTTTGAAACTTGACATCAAATTCTCTGTTAAGAAGTTTTAAAGCTTTAACAATGTCTATAACACTTATTTCAAATGAATTTTTAATGCATATACTCAAAGTTTTTGTCATCATCAAAAAGGGGAGATTGTTGACCCAATTATTGATTTTGATGATTAACAAAACTAATTGAGTATAACATTTGAAGTTACTAATGATTTTGGTTTAATTTTTTAGTTTATGATATGATTTATTAATCAAAATCACAAGAAAAATCAAGTTCTAGTTCGAATCTAATGTCAAGGTAAGATTGCAGACATTAGAGTCGACATATGGAATCGCAGAGTCGACTCTGAAAATCGGCACAGACTTAGAGTCGACACCTGTACTGTTAGAGCCGACTCCAACAGAAAAGATAGAACGATGGTTTTTTCGGTCATGACTTAGAGTCGACTCCTGGACTGTTAGAGTCGACTCTAGAAGATTTTTGTGTCGACCCCAAAAAGTCAGAGACAACTCCAGATCGAGCGGATTGGGGATTTTCGATTTAGAGCCGACTCCAGAAAAGTTAGAGTCGACTCCAGTTTGTCAGAAACGACTCCAAAACTGTCAGAACGTCTCTAAACTTTATCTTTATCTTTTTATCCCAACGGCTATTACTATATTTGGTTCCAATCCTTCTTACACTTGTTTCTAACAATAGTTTTAGGCTATTTATGGATTAAGAAGAATCTATAAGAAGAGGTTTCATTGTATCCAAAAAAGAAGAGGAAAAACAAGAAAACAAGAGAGAAAAATCAGAAATACAAGAGTGAAATCCATCAGAAAATCAAAAGAGAAAAGAGGAAAGATTCGAAAGGAAAGATTATACTGATCTTCCAAAAGAAAAGAGAGAGATTTCTAGCATTCCTTGTTCTATTTTGAAGAAATACCAAAAGAAGAAGCAAGCCCTAGCTTTCTAATCTTTGGAGCTTCAAGAGCATTCTAAAGGAAGATTCACTCAAGAGAAGTGAAGAAGCAAGCCACCAAGATCTGTAAATCAGGCTTTGATTCCTATCTCTTTATTATTGTTCTATTATTGTATATTTGCTCATTGGAGGAGCTTTTAAATTTGTAAAAACGTTATTGTTTGCTGGGTCAATCAGAGGATTGATTCCGTTGTGGCTGTTAGCCTTGAGCAAGTAGTTTGCTTGTGTTGTAAGGTTGTGTGCTGGTGAGCCTTGAAAACCAGCTGGGTTCGTTGTGCACCCGGAAAAACAACAAGTTTGAGTTGTGAGCTTGCAAAAAACTCTGCTGTAATCAGATTGATTATAGTGTGGACCCAAGAGGTACTTGGGAGTGGATGTAGGTGTAGGTACACCGAACCACTATAAAACTTCTTGTGTTTGCAGTGATTGTTTCCTTGTCTCTTACTCTCTATCTTTGCACACTCTATTTTAATTCGTATACATCTAAGTTTTCACTTCCGTTGGGGGATTATTTTTTAAAAGGAGTTTAATTATTGAAAAACCCAATTCACCCCCCCTCTTGGGTTGCTATCTGGACCAACAGTTTTCTGCGCATCTCATGTTGATGGCAAGCGTCGTCTCATCTAGATCAGTGCAACAACGTCCATTTATAATGATAATATTCTATTCAAAATAGAATATTCTCATTAATATGACTCTTATTTCGGAATCCAAAAAGACACGTCTTCTCATTCTCTGCACATCTAATATTAAGAGTTTCGGAATCCAAAAAGATATGTCTTTTCATTCCCTGCACATCTAATGTTATGAGTTTCGGAATCCAAAAGGACACAATAGTGAAGATTATTATTTATTTTCGTTGGGTTTATATAAATTAAACCCATAACCCATACGCGTCATTCCTTGTGTGCGACCCTGTAGGTTCACTCAATGTTGGCAGTAGGACTAAAACCCTTTCGGGCCTACATGACATAATTGGTCTCTAGCAAGACGTTATGTCTACCCAAATTGAGTGAAGATTGTCGATCCGACTTTACCTGGTAAATGTCAATTATCTAGTCCCTTTGTCACACGATATTTAGTGATCAAGTATGAGGCATAGATCACATCTCTCATAGATTGTTTAATCATAAGTTTTTCTTGATTCCAGAGTTTGACTGAATAAACCAAATGTTACTGATAACTTCTTATCAATTCATTTGGGCATGGCCATGTACTTTTCTCAGTCTCACTCTTCAAGAGGGCCCAAAATATCTCTCTCAAATTAATGAGAGGGACAAATTCCTTCACGAATACTCATATCCCTCAACGTAGTTTATTCCATATCCAATCACAGTCTTATGATCATCTGGTTAAAGATGATGAAAAGCCGTGTCAAAACATGAAATTTACTATGTAGGAATCCATGGTGTCATCATGTCAAAAGACTAAAATAATAACATCATGAAGAGAAGTATTCATAACAGAATCCATATGATATTCTCATAGTGGGTCAATCCAATACAATGTACTCTTACATGTATCTATGTGTTGACTTGATATCTCATATCCATGACCAGTAATACGTGATCATCAATCAACCAACATACTAATCTTACTTCATTATTGTTCCATATAATGAATGATTAGGGACAATTTAGAATAGTATTCTTATCACCTTATAATTTCACTATTAAAGTCACATACTTTAATGATATAAGGAAGAATAAACTATTCAAGGAAACCTTTTATTACATTAGAAAGCATAAATAATAACATGATAAATAAAATAGTTTATTAAATAAAGATAAAACCATAAATGACAGCAAATATCTTGATGGCTTAGGGCACATCACCAGCAAGTTTTTGTTGAGTCGGGCCTGGCCCACCTCGTGGATGTATTTAAACTCTCTAGGGTTTGGATGGAATAGAGAACATATTCTTTTCTTTCAATCCCTTCTCTCATCACAAGGCCACAACCCTATATTCTTCTTTCTCCCCTCCCCTTCTTCCTCTTCTCATCCATCCTCCAAGTAACAAGAGCGGGCTGATCGGCGAAACTACATGCACGGGTCAACGTCCAGATTCACGGGATCTGGTGCTGCAACGTTGCTGTGGGGTAAGCTTTGTGGGAGAGCCATTTCGCAAGGGACGGAGGAAAGCTAGATTGGGATCGTGGGTCCCCAGAAGACGTCTAGACGGAGCCAAAGAATGCAGAACCTGTGCGTTGAAATTCAGCTTGCGTGAGGAGTTTTCACTGAAGATAACATGGGATTTCCAATCAATGTGAAGACGCTGGGAAGAAGGCTTCACGAGAGAGCATTGATATCCAAGCAAGTGGAAGTCTTCCTTGCTCACGTGAAGGAGTCTTGGTTCCACGGTGAGTTGACCCACGTGAGGAGACTTCGTGAAGGGAAGGAGAGGAAGGCGATCAACTCGTCTTAGGAACTCGTGGAGGAGGTTCACATACTGAAACGGAAGACTTGAAGAGGAATTAATTCCAAGAATTAATTCCGAAGACTAAGAGGCGTGGGAGGAATTAATTCCAACAAAAAGAAAATTAAGAATAGAAAAAGATTTATTTATTAAAATCAATCTTTAGGAATAAAGGGGCTATGGAGTTTTAAACTAGGATCAAAAAGTTCAAAAGCCAAGCTTTACCGCTACACCAATCTTGAATCTTGGATCAAGAGACTACACACCTAATTGTTGACAACAAGTGAAAGCCCACGGTACTTCTCCAGCGAGGTTGATCCCACTACTTCATCAGGACTAAACCGCACTTGTACTAAACCCCAACAAGTGGTATCAGAGTCTGGTTCAAGAACGAGCCTGGTTGATTCAGAAATAAGAAGAAGTTGTTTGGGGATCTTAAAGAAGTTGTATGGGGATCTTAAAGGATTGAAACAATTTCAACAAAGTATATCAAGGTACCTCTTAATTTTCTAAAATTTATTTTTATTTTGGTTGAGATATCGCCATGGGTAGTAGCATAAAAATTAATTTTGAAAAGTTTGATGGGAAAGAAAGTTTCTCCATGTGGAAAGTCCGGGTAGAGGATCTTCTTGTGCAGCAGGGTTTAGATCTGGCTTTGGAGGAAAGACCAGATGGGATGACAGATAAGCAGTGGATGTCGTTGGAGAAAAAAGCATGTTCAACAATCAGGGGATGTCTGGCGGATTCAGTCCTTTATTCAGTGCTGGAAGGGATTCAATCCTTTATTCAGTGCTGGAAGAGAAGACCCCGAAGGGACTCTGGTCGAAGTTGCAAGCCCTCTATATGGGGAAGAATATGTGCAACAAATTGATGTTGAAGAAGCGCCTCTACAGCCTTCGGATGTCAGAAGATGGAGATGTGCTGGACTACATCCAGGTGTTCGACCAGGTGAGCAATGAATTGTTGAATGTCGGGGTCAAGATGGAGGAGAAAGATAGGGCACTTTTGCTATTGTGTTCGCTGCCCATATCACATGACTCATTGGTCACGACGCTGCTCTACGGAAAGGAGACATTATTCTATGAAGATATTGTCTCGATGCTTCGGATGAATGAGCACAGGGAAAGGATGACCAAGGAAGCTGTTCCCCAGGAGGGTCTATCAGTTGGGGAAAGGTCAGGTAGAGGCAGGGACAAGAGCAGGCCTAGGGGACGGTTACAGTCCAGGAAGGCTAAGTGCTACAAGTGTGGTGAGGTAGGACATTTTAAAAGGGATTGTCTTAAGTGGAAAAAGGGAGAAAAAGGAGGATCTGAGTCTATGAGTACAGTTGCAGGATAGGAGATGGAGGATGATCTCTTGGTGGTATCAGATGGTCACAGTACAGAGATGTGGACCTTGGATTCAGCATGTTCTCATCATTACACTCCCAACCGATCGTGGTTCAGTACTTACACAGAGGTTGATAAGGGGTGTGTGACTCTTGGTGATGATCATCCTTGCAAGGTGGTAGGGATTGGTATAGTGAGGGTGAGGATGTTTGATGGCATGGTGCGCACTCTTACCAGCGTGAAGCATGTCCCAAAACTCAAGAAGAATCTGGTGTCATTGGGGTACCTGGAGTAGACTGGATATAGCTTCAGCAGTCATGCCAAGAGTGGAGTTCTGAACATCTCCAATGGAGCTATGGTGGTGATAAGAGGGAGAAGGCTGGAGAACAACCTATATAGGTTGGAGGGCTCTGTGGTGATAGATAAATTTGAGGCAGCAGCTGTGGAACAGGATCCTCGAGATGTGTACAGAATGTGGCATTACCGCCTAGGCCACATGGGAGACAAGGGGATGAAAGAACTGAGCAAGAGAGGACTACTTCCAGACCTGAGTGGTGGAGTCATGGAGATCTGTGAGTCATGTCAGATGGGGAAGCAGAGGAGTATGCAGTTCTTGGTCAGCACAGCTAGGAGTGCAGAACCCCTAAAGTTAGTACACATAGATGTTTGGGGATCAGCCCCAGTTTCTATAAGGAATGGGGCCATATACTTTTTTACCTTAATAGATGATTTCTCAGGAAAGCAGTGGATCTACTCCATGAAGAAGAAATCAGAGGTCTTCACCAAGTTCAAAATCTGGAAGGCTGAGGTGGAGAAGGAGCAGGGTAGGAGTGTGAAGTGTCTGAGGTCAGATAGTGGTGGGGAATACACCAGCAGGAAGTTTCAGAGATTTCTTGAGGAGTGGGGCATCAAAAGGCACTTCTCGGTGATGGAAACTTCTCAACAGGAAGGGGTGGTTGAGAGAATGAACAAAAAACTATTGGAAAAAGCAAGGTGCTTGAGGATGTAGGCAGGGCTTCCAAAGATGTTCTAGATTGATGCAGTAGGTGCAGCTAGCTACTTAATCAATCGGTCACCGTACACCAGGTTGGATGAAGGCATTCCAGAGGAGATATGGTATGGAGGAAAGACAAGCATGAACCATCTAAGGGTGCTTGGATGCACGGCTATGTGCACGTTGGTGCTGGGGAGCGGAGTAAGTTGGATGCCAGGTCTAAGAAGATGGTGTTCCAAGGCTACCCGCATGGAATCAAGGGGTATCGGTTATGGGACCCCTTGGAGAAGAAGGTTGTCATCAATAGGGATGTGACCTTCGATGAGAGCTCGATCCTTTAGAGCAAAGATGGTACAGATGCACAGCAAGGACTACAGAAGGTGAAACACGGTAACACTAGTTAGATGACCTCCTACACAGTCGTGCCATTTGCTAGTGGACCAGGAGGATTTGAGATTCAGGTGGAGAGGACTAGCAAAGGGGTCAGAAGCTAGGAAGTTCAGCAGGATGCAACTGAGCAGAGGACTCAGGAGGATGCAGCTGGGTAGGACACTGATACTGGGATCACAGTGCACAGGCCTTGAAAAATGTGCGACCATCAGTTCAATACGGCTTCGAGGATTCGGTATTATATGCCCTGATGACATCGAATGGAGACCCTTACACCTATGAGGAGGCTGTGGAGAGCCAGAACAGAGATAGATGGGTCCAAGCTATGGCAGAGGAGATGCAGTCTCTCCACAGGACTGACACGTGGAGGTGATCCAACTGCCACAAGAAAAGAAACCCATTGATTGCAAATGGGTTTATCAGTACAAGAAAGACCCATTGATTGCAAATGGATTTATCAGTACAAGAAAGGGCCTTTAAAGCAAGAAGGTATTAGATCCAAGGCAGAACTAGTGGCCAGAGGATACTTTCGGAGGGAAGGCTTCGACTACAGAGAGCAGGTGGAAGAAGGTGGAGTGGAGCTGGTGAAGGTATATACCAAGGAGAACCCAGCAATACATTGACCAAGGTTTTTTCAAGAGATAGCTTTCATAGCGATTGCAGCAGGTTTTTTCAAGAGATAGCTTTCATAGCGATTGCAGCTGATGGATACGGCGGACGTTTTTGTGAGTTTTTATTGAGTCTGGGCCTGGATCAAGAAGTTCAAGAGCCAAGGCTTTACCGCTACACCAATCTTGAATCTTGGATCAAGAGATTATACACCTAATTGTTGACAACGGGTGAAAGCCCAGGGTACTTCTCTATCGAGGTTGATTCCACTGCTATTCATCAGGACTAAACCCCAACATAGACGTGCCATGATCTCAGGATACGATATGTGCCTAAGAGAGAGATTATAATATGACAGTTTAGACCTCTAACTTTGCAAATAATTAGGTTGTTTATACTCTAAGTGGACGTACCGTAATCTTCTTGATACGGTCTGTGCTTGACAAAAGATAAATTATTCTAATTGTAAATTTGCAAAAATTATTGCTAGATAAAACTTGTGTGCATGGTGGATTCGGATTCTTGGATTGCTTCTCTTGCTGTCTTAATTTCGTTAATTAATTAGTTGTTATCCTTTAATAACCAATCTTCTAAATATAATCATCTACAAATATTTTTTTTATTTCTTTTCATGAAATAATTGCCCTTAATTCTTGAGAATACGATCTTGATTCACCACTAGCTATAGTGAGTAGGTTTTATTTTTGACCGCCAACGACTGCGATCAAACATCCCCGAAAAATTTCTAGTATAGGCCCAAAAAAATTTATGATACTCCAGTTATAAACTTACGATACCCTAGTTAAAAACATACAACATCCATTCAGAAAATATTAAGACAAAGCATTAAAACATCCCTTACAAATTTTTGACATAAGCTAAAAAGAAATTATGACACCCCGATTGTAAACTTACGACACCCTAGTTGAAAACCTATAATACCCATTCAGAAAACATTAAGATAAAGCATTACAACATCCTAGAAAAATTTCTATTATAGGCCAAAAAAATTATGACACCCTAGTTGAAAACCTATGACACCCATTTAAAGAACATTAAGACAAAGCATTATAACAATCCAAAAAATTTCTGATATAGGCTAAAAAAAATTATGACACCCCAATTGTAAACTTATGACACCCTAATTGAAAACCTATAGCACCCATTAAGAAAAAGTTAAGACAAAGCATTACAACATCCCAAAAATAATTTCTAATATAGGCCAAAAAAAATTACGACACCCCAGTTGTAAACTTTCAACATCCTAGTTAAAAACCTGCAACACCCATTCAGAAAATGTTAAGACAAACATTACAACATCCTAGAAAAATTTTTTGTATAAGCCAAAAAAAATTATGATACTCCAGTTATAAACTTACGACACCCTAGTTGAAATCCTACAACATCCATTCAGAAAATATTAAAACAAAGCATTAAAACATCCCTAAAAAATTTTTAACATAGGCTAAAAAAATTACAATACCCAGTTGTAAATATACGATACCCTAGTTGAAAACCTATAACACCCATTCAGAAAATGTTAAGACAAAGTATTACAACATCCTAGAAAAATTTATAATATAGGCAAAAAAGAATGACGACACAGTTATAAACTTACAACACCCTAGTTGAAAACCTACAATACCTATTCAGTAAATGTTAAGACAAAGCATTATAACATCCCACAAAAATTTCTAATATAGGCCAAAAAAATTAGGACACCTCAGTTGTAAACATACGACACCCTAGTTGAAAACCTATAACACCCATTTAGAAAATGTTAAGATAAAGCATTACAACATTTTAGAAAAATTTCTAATATAGGCCAAAAAAAATTACGACACTCCAATTATAAACTTACGATACCCTAGTTGAAAACCTACGACACCCATTCAAAAACGTTAAGACAAAGCATTACAACATCCCAGAAAAATTTTTGGTATAGGCCAAAAAAAATTATGACTCCTGTTGTAAACTTATGATACCCTAAAAAAAATTATGACTCTAGTTGTAAACTTATGATACCCTAGTTGAAAGCCTACGATACCCATTTAGAAAATATTAAGACAAAATATTACAACATCCCAAAAAAAATTTGATATAGGTTAACAAAAAATTATGACACCCCAGTTGTAAACTTACGACACTCGAGTTGAAAACCTACGACACCAATTTAAAAACGTTAAGACAAAGCATTACAATATCCTAAAAAAAAAATTGGATATAAGCTAAAAAAAAATTATGACGCCCCAATTGTAAACTTATGATACCCTAATTGAAAACCTACGATACCCATTCAAAAAATGTAAGACAAAGCATTACAACATCCCAGAAAAATTTCTAGTATAGGCCAAAAAAATTATGACACCCTAGTTATAAACTTATGACACCCTAGTTGAAAACCTATGACATCCATTCAAAAACATTAAGATAAAGCATTACAACATTCCAAAAAAAAATTTGATATAAGCTTAAAAAAAATTACGATACCTCAGCTGTAAACTTACAACACCCTAGTTAAAAACCTACAATACCCATTAAGAAAATGTTAAAACAAAGCATTACAACATTCCAGAAAAAATTTCTGATATAAGCCAAAAAAAATTATAATATTCCAAAAAAAATTTCAAACTAGATAATGAAGACCTTGAGAAATTAAACGAATGCTTTTTGCACAGCAAAGTTGTTAAGAAATTAGAGTTTGAGGTACACAAATGAACCAAAGCTGATGAATCATCAAAAGCTAGCACCAAAGCAGATGAATCATTCAAAGCTAACGTCACACCAAAAAGATCGTTGATCTCTATACGAAACCCATCCAGTTTTTGAATGCCGGTATCATCGGCACCGAGCCCCTTCCATCAAGGTATGCCAAGGCGGTGATGCTGGTACGAACCAACACCCTCATGCAGGCTACTCTGGCATCCGATAGGAGCTTCTGGAAGCCATCGCCAAGCTCATTAACCACAACCTCATCCCCAAACTCTTGCTCCGCGCACCATCATTGCTAGAAAAAATATTTTAGAATCAAAAGAGTTTTTTATCAGCAAAATTCAAGTAAGATGACGGATAGAAGTAGACTAAAGGAAAAAGGCATTTCGGTCTGCACATAAATTTAAAAAAAAAGGCTAAATGAGTATTAATGCACGTCACACTCAAAACTTAAAATCGTGTCCTTGTTATTCCGTTCCGTCGCGTCAAACTATGTAAGATTCATGTGGACCAATAAGGAGGAGCGATGCAACTCACGTAAGATTTACTGCACCGAAGGCGATGCATAAAGGCATTTCCTTAAGGAATGTTTGCTATAATAGAAGCCCAAATTAGTGAAGCAGATGTCCTTGGAAGAGGATGAAGTCAAAATTCAATATGGATGCTTATTACAAAGTAAAATAACGGCAGGTTGTTTTCAGCTATTTTACAACCACAGAGTCAATAATGTACGGTTAGGCCACAGAAGTTCTGGGGGATCAAAATCAAGCTATATGAAGGGCTGAAGTGTATCGACTCTGATCCGGTCAGTGGAAATTGTGCCAGGAAAGAGATCTATTTACTATTCAAAACATCTGGTTATCATAAAGGATTGTTGGCATATGATCAAGCATGGCTTATCCTGCGATGGTCTAGATTATATAGGAAGCTGGGCAAGACAGATTTATTGAGTCCAATACAGGAGGTTGTGTCAGCAGACTTCTCTTGGCTATCATGTAATTTATATCTTTTAAAATATATATAACAAAAAACCAGTGATTTCCAAGTTTGCGAGAAGCAGTAGTTTATGAAAATTCTTGTTTCACGAAAAAAAGTAAAGAATTTCAGTGACAAGCTGGGGAGGTTACAATTCATACTGTTTCTAGCAGCATTAGTTAGCCATGAATGACGGCAGTGTAGGATCATCTCATCCTTCGTCTCCTCTCTGACACAATACTTTCATCATTAATTTGGACAATAGGGATGTGAGCTATCTTAGGCCAGTCAATTCCCCTGTTTTCTTCACAACGCTTTTCCAGCAGCGGGCATCCTTTGATGTAGAACTCTTTCACCGTATAAGGCAGGCCACGCCTTGGCAAGTGTGGGATCTGAGGGCAGTTGCTGATGGCTAGAATTTTGAGGGAGATGAATTTCCAAAGCTGAGAAGGCAAGGACAGCAGATTTTCACAATCCATGATTCCCAAGAATCGGAGTCCAGCAGGCAGCCCTCATCTGGAAAATGGTAGAGGTTGGTGCAGTTGGCAATTTTTAAGTCTGTGAGGAAGGTAAGGTTCTTGAGCTCACTGAGCAGTGGGTCAATCAGCTTAGAGCATGAGCTGATTTGGAGGTCTTCCAGCAGGCTGGGCAGCATTAGGCACCCTTCTTCTTCCCTTGGTGCAAGATTAGAGCAGTTGTAAATATGGAGGCTTTTAAGTGAGGTGAAGGATTCGAAGCCTCGCACAGGAAGAGATGCAAGCTCCTCACAGTTCGTGATTGTCAATTCCTGAAGAGCCCCCAGCTGCTGGCCCAGCAGACCCTGCTGCAGGGACTCCAGGTTTGGACACTCCTGAATATGCAAAATTGACAGTGATGGTGAGGGCTGAGAATTTGATGGTCGCACTTCTGGAAGAATTCTTAGCCCAATTTCAGAAATACGGAGCCTTGTCAGGGTTGATGGAAGGCATGGCAATTTCTTCAGCTTAGGACAGTCAACCACTTCAAGAGCAGTGAGGCAAGGGAAGGATTCATCATCTTCTGGGTAGCTCCATTCCTCCAACTCAGGCATGTCTTCGAGTACCAGCTCACTCAATGATCGAAACCCTGAGAACTCTTGGCCAATTCGAATCAACCCATATACCCCTACAATGTCAAGATAGCTGAGAACCGGCAGATGTCCCAGAGATGGAAGAATTGTGCATTTTTTGCAATTGGATATGTGGATGGTCTGTAGATAAGAAAGTGATGGACTACCGAGCCAACTTGGAAACTTGACACCTGCATAGCCCTTGATTGCGAGCTCCTTCACTTCCGGATGTGGCTGGAGGCCTTCAAGCACCTCCTCATCAAAACACTCATCTAGCCTGTCGTCTGACCACAAAAGATCAAGAACACTAAGGTGCTCCTTGGCATTCAACTTTGCCTCTCTTGCCTCTTCTCCATTGACCACATTCTCTAGATTCCGAATGCAAAGATGACCTCGTAGCTCCATCATGTCCTTCAACTCTTCTATCATGTGTCCTTCATCCCTGCGAACAGCAAATTCCTCTAATTTTTGAAGGCAAGTTAGCTTTCCTATTCCAGCCATCTCACAAGTCAGCCTTGTATTTGCTTCAAGATGACGCAGGTTTATTAGGTTTGTCAACCCTTTTGGCAATTCAGTGAGCAAATAGCAATTCTTAAGCTTTAATGTCTGCAAATTGTACAGCCTACAGACTGACAAGGGCAGATTTTTTATTCCGGTACCGGAGAGGCCTAGATACCGAAGCTGCATCAGATTTCCAATAGAATTTGGCAACTCATCTATATCTCTGCGATACAAATCCAATACACGCAGGCATCGAAGTTTTAGGAAGAGGTCCTCTGGAATGGAGCTGATCTTAGATTTATATCCCCGCAACAATAGCAGTGTACGTAATTTCTGGAATTTGTAGAATGGGTTAAATAAGGTTGACATTGAATTGGTACATGAAAATGATAAATGCCGTGTGCTTTCAGAAATTTTGTCCCTCACATCATCCTCCAATATATGACATTCTCCAATGGAGATGAACTGTGCTAGATCATGAATTGCATCATGCATCACATAGTTGCCTTTATACGCCTGAAAGAAAGATCTGCTCACTAATTCATCAAAGAAGCTGCTCCCTATGTCCTCCAATCGTTTCCTTCCTTGAGCCTGAATAAATCCCAGTGCCATCCAAATCTGAACCAACTTATCTTTCTCAAAGACATAATCCTTATGAAATGTGGAACAGAATGCAAAACACTGCTTCAAGTGTGGGGGTAAGTGCTTATAGCTCAATTGTAGTGGTGGTAATATATTGTTCTTATCTGGTGGTAATTCCCAGACTTCACTTTTCAGAATATTTTTCCAGACTTCATCATCCAGTTTGGAGTACAAGAGGCTCCCAATTGTCTTGGCTGCAAGAGGTAACCCCTTCAACTTTTTAACAATTTCCTTGCCCATCGCCACCAGATTTGGATGTAAACTGGATTCACCATCAACAAATGCATAACTTTTGAACAACTCCCAGCAGTCATCATCTGACAATTGCTTCAAATGGTAAGGACGTAATCCACCCATCATCCTTCCAACATTTTCATTCCGTGTTGTTATTATAATCTTGCTTCCTGTTTCTCCAGCAATCAAGACATTACGATATCTCTGCCATTTGTCAGGATCCTCATTCCAGATATCATCTAAAACAAGCAAGAATCGTTTCCCTTTCAATTTACCACAAAGATCTTCCTGAAGCAGGTTCATGTTTGTGGTGGCATAGGAATATCCACTAGCAACAGAGTACCCGCTGGCAGCTGATTCAAGGGTTTCTTTTGTCAGCTTTGTCTCATCAAAATTCTCAGATACACACACCCACATTCTTAAAGGGAAGTATTCTTTAATTCTAGGATCATGATATACGAGCTGGGCAAGAGTAGTCTTCCCTAGACCCCCCATGCCAACTATTGGGAGAACAGAAAGACTTGGATGACTGGTATTACTAGTTGAGAGCAAGGTTCTTACGATAGACTCCTTATCTTGTTCTCTTCCAAACACATTTAGATCATCTACAAGTGAACTGGTCTGTGATCGCTCAGTTATTTCTATCTGGTTTGTTCCACCTAACATTTGGAGTCCAAGAAGATCTCGTTCCCTTGCAAGCGCATCTAACCTTTTTTGAAATGACTTTATTGTATGTGCTAGCTTGTATTTTGTGCCGGAAAAGATGATTCAGTAGTAACTTACCTGCTTTTCCAGCGCTTCGAACTTCGGCCTCCACCTTCAATCGCAGGACTTGTGCTGCATAGGAGTCCAGCAATTCATCCATGTCATAAGCAACTTCTTTAAGCCTTGCCAACCAGATTCTCACCGATCTGTTCCCCAATTGCTTCTCCTCCGCATCTTCCAGCAGTGCTTGTATTGTTGATAAGGAGGTTGTCAGGTTCTGCAACTCTTTGTCGACACCCCGGAGCAATCTGAACTCATTCAAGGCGGCAGCCGCGAGTTTCTCAAATAGAACCTGCATGAAGGCAGATAAAACTGCTTCTCCTGCCATGGTGACCTTGAATCTCTTGCTCAAAGGGAAAGGCGCAGAACAGCAACTTGGAAGAGGAAACGAGAATAGAAGTGGTGAAGCTGCTAGACTAAAGAAATCCATTTTCTTAATTATTTATCTTGGCATGTTCGGAGAAGCTTGCGGTCTCTTCCGTTTCCAAGTTGGCTAGCTTGGAAAGAAACAAGATCGGCCACCGCAAAAAATAAAGAAATCGCCCGGATAGGTTTGTTGGGCCCAGTCGCAGCTATTTTTATCGAATGAGTGCTGGCTTTGTAGCCTGAACAGGGGGCATGGTCCATCGGAACAAAGCAATTATTTTGGAAACACTCCGGAAGTCACCACCTAACCTGTTTAGGCACCGGCGCACGTTACTAATATTAAATCAGCACAACTAGGTGCGGTGCTGAAAATTTTGATTACTTCTCGTTAATTTCCAACCACTATTGCCCTTCTTAACCGGACTTAAGCGATACATACTGGTGCTGGCTTATTTGCAATGCCGTCAGAGGATGGTTACATTATCCCCTATCTGATGATCTGTTTATTAGGTTTGGTTACTGCAACATAATGGGACATTTGGATGAAAGGGAATGATGGTCTTCCGTAACAAGGAAGACAATCCGTTGCTTGCAAGCATTAAAGAGGGCTGCATTACTAATTTGCTCATGAATGATTTTGTTTCCTTCTGATCATCATAATTATTTTGAGGTCCATCTTCTATTCTAGAGAAAATTTTAGATCTTTTATCTCTTTTGTTGATACCCTTTGTGGCACAATATATCACACGTACACACCCATTCACACGTATCAGGTCAGGATTTGCTTGGGTATGATATGAAATTGTAAGACCCATCTGATATGTGATGTTCATGGACTGAACATGGATTGGATCCGGCCATGGTTTTATATATTGAACAGATCAATGCTTGAAAAATTAGTGTGTATTAGTCAAAAAGGGATTGATAGATTGGCTGAGGTCCAGGAATTAGCCCAATTGTTAAGTAGTTCATAGCTGCTTTTGATGGGAAAGAATCCGTGTACGAGCAAATACTAGCAGACCGTAATACGCAGCGGAATAATAAATAAAAATGCGCAAACCACACAATCACAGAAACACCAAGATTTACGTGGAAAATCCCTTCAAGATAAAGGAAAAAAAACCACGGGCAAGCCAGAGAAGAAGATCCACTATAAAATAATAAATATCCAAGTCTCAAAGTCCCTTGCCAGAACTTGAGAAACAATCACAAGAGAATAATAGGGATATAAGGATTACATCACCGAAAAATACGGTCTCCTGCGTTACCTCCTTATTTCTTCCCTTCTCTTCTTCTTCTTCTCTTGTTTTTCTTCTGCAGCACCTTCACGTGATTCCTGGAGTGGAAGTCCTCCCACGTAGTTAAGCACCAAGCAGCAGCCCTTCCTTCTCTTCCCTAGCAATCCATGCTCCTAGAAAAAAGAAATACCTGCTACATGCTTCTCCTCTTTTTTTTTTTCAGACGGCTGCTCCTTAAAAAAGAGAAAACCCAAAAAAGGAAGGCGGCTACTCCTTTTATAAAAAGAGAGAACAAACCCTGGTGGAAAAAGGAGTAGCGCTCCCTTTTGCCCTAATGGGCTGAATAAGTGGGCCATGGGCCCAACAACCTCCCCCTTCAGCCCATAAGGGAGGCTGTCTCATGCTTCCTTAGTGTGAAATCATGCCGACCAGCTGTCGGCATATCTCTTGCCTTTCTTTTGATAAGGTCTTTGTCAACATGTCTGCCCCATTTTCATCTGTGTGAATTTTCTGAAGCTGTAACTGCTTCTCTTCAAACACATTTCGAATCCAGTGGTATCTCACATCTATATGCTTTGACTTGAAATGAAAAGTTGGGTTCTTGCACAAGTGGATGGCGCTCTGGCTGTCACAATGTACCACATAATTTTTCTGTTTCAATCCCAATTCATGTAAGAATTCTTTCATCCACAGCATCTCCTTACAGACCTCGGTAGCAGCAATATATTCTGCCTCTGTGGTAGAGAGAGCTACACACCTTTGCAATCTGGATTGCCATGACACAGCTCCCCCTGCAAAAGTAAGTATGAAACCTGATGTGGACTTCCTTGTATCAATATCTCTCGCCATATCTGCATCTGTGTAACCAATCAGCACAGCTGGACCACCCCCAAAGCTTAAACAAACTTTGGAGCTTCCTCTGAGATATCTGAAGATCCACTTCACTGCTGCCCAATGCTCTTTCCCTGGATTTGCAAGAAATCTGCTAGCAACACCCACTGCATATGCGATGTCTGGCCTCGTACATACCATCGCGTACATCAAACTTCCGACTGCTGAAGCGTAAGGAACCTTCTTCATTTTCTCCTTCTCCTCATCACTTGAAGGACTTTGCTCTGAGCACAACCTGAAGTGACCTGCAAGAGGAGAACCAACTGGCTTTGCATTGATCATACTGAACCTATCCAATACCTTCTCAATGTACTTTTCCTGTGACAACCATATTTTCTTGATTCTTCTATCACGGAAAATCTGCATACCCAGTATTTGCTTTGCTGGTCCCATATCCTTCATTTCAAATGAATTGCTCAGCTCCTTCTTCAACCTGTCAATCATAGACATATCTTTCCCAAGAATAAGCATGTCATCAACATAAAGTAGGAGTATGACAAAATCCTCACTAAACCATTTGATATACACACAATGATCTGAAGCCATTCTTTTGTATCCATTTTCAGCCATAAATGAATCAAATTTCTTGTACCACTGCCTTGGAGCTTGCTTCAGCCCATATAAGCTTTTTTTCAATCTGCAGACAAGATTTTCTTTACCTTTGACTTTGAAGCCTTCTGGTTGCTCCATATAGATTTCCTCCTCCAAATCACCATGAAGAAAAGCTGTCTTCACATCTAACTGCTCAACCTCCAAGTCTAGACTAGCAGCAATACCTAGAGCAACACGAATTGAAGACATTTTAACAACAGGAGAAAAAATCTCTTCAAAGTCAATACCTTTCTTTTGACCAAAGCCTTTCACAACCAATCTGGCCTTGTACTTTGGTTGAGAACAATGCTGTTGAGTCTTTAACCTGAAAACCCACTTGTTCTTTAAAGCCTTCCTTCCTCTTGGTAGTTCCACTAAATCATATGTGTGGTTCTTCTGTAAGGCATCCATTTCTTCCAGCATACCTACTAACCACTCCTTTTTCTGCTCACTTTCAACTGCCTCCTGGTAACATTCTGGTTCACCTGCATCAGTAAGCATTATATATTCATCTGTAGAATACCTTTTGGAAGGTTGACGTTGTCTGATAGATCTTCTCAGCTGAGGCTCTGTAGGAGGTTGCTCCTGATCTCCTTCCTGCTCAACATGTCCTACAGGTGAGTTAATACCTGCTCCTGCACTATTTTCTTGCACATCTCCCCTATCACCCTGATTTACTAGAGGAGTAACTGGATCACAGTCTGTTAATCCTCCTGCAGAAGACTTGACTGACACCTCCTTCTGAAGTCTTGAAGGGTTTGATCTTCAAAAAATACCACATCTCTGCTTCTGAATACCTTCTGCTTTTCTGGATCCCAAAGTCTATAACCAAACTCATCATGTGAGTAACCAAGCAAAGCACATTCTTTTGTCTTACCATCCAGCTTGGACCTCTCAATGTCTGGAACATGTGCAAATGCACGACAACCAAACACTCTCAAGTGCTTATAAGAGACATCTTTTCCTGACCATACACGCTCTGCAACATCACCATCTAGAGCTGTACATGGTGACAAGTTTATTACATCAACCGCTGTCTTCAATGCCTCATCCCAAAATCTTTTAGGTAACTTGGACTGTGAAAGCATACATCTGATCTTTTCCATGATGGTGCGGTTCATTCTCTCTGCAATTGCATTATGCTGAGGAGTACCAGGAACTGTCATCTCATGTTGAATGCCATGTGATCTGCAATAATTATCAAATAACCCTGTGTACTCACCACCATTATCTGACCTTATACATTTCAGTTTCTTTCCTGTCTCTCTTTCAACTCTGGCATGAAACTCTTTGAAGACATTAATAACCTGATCTTTAGTCTTCAAACCATAGACCCAAACTTTTCTAGAAAAATCATCTATAAAAGTGAAAATAAAGTGCACCACTGATGCCTGGAACATTAACTGATCCACTAGGAGTTTTTGTCCTCAGAGGACCACAAACATCTGTATAGATACGATCCAAAACATGCATTTTTCTAGATAAAGCAGGACTAGCAAAAGAAACTCTATGTTGCTTGCCAACCAAACAATCAACACATGGGTTCAGATGTACACCTTTGAAGTCTGGTAGAACTTCTTCCTTGGAAAGAACTTGCAGCCCCTTCTCACTCATGTGTCCCAGTCGTTTATGCCACAACTCCATGCTGAAGTCGTTCTCTGTAACATTCAACTGTTCACCATAAGCTTTAGCCTGCAACCTGTATAAAGTGTGACATTTCTTCCCACTGGCTACAACAAGTGAACCTTTACTGAGCTTCCATTGCCCTTTATGAAATCTGCTATCAAAATCTTCATCATCAAGTCTTCCAACTGAGATTAAATTTAGCCTCAAGTCAGCTACATGCCTTACATCCTTGAGCACCAACTTACAGCCAAGATTGGTCTTCATGTGGATGTCACCCATGCCAATGATGTCTGCTGTGCCTTGATTTCCCATCTTGACAACACCAAAATTTCCAGTCTTATATGTAGAAAAAAACTCCCTCCGTGGTGTAGCATGATAAGAAGCACCTGTGTCAATCACCCACTCATGATTCTGACACTCACATGAGAAGATACCATCAGAAGTAGACAAAATCAAATAATCATCACTCTGCACAGTAGCTGTGATATTCTCCTTTGACTCTGTATCCTCCACTTCTTTTCCCTTTTTCTTACTCTTCTTAGGCTTCTTACACTGATTCTTGTAGTGCCCTTTCTCACCACAGTTATAGCAAGTAATATCTTTTCTTGACCTTGATTTGCTTCTACCCTTGTATGAATTGTCTCTATTTCTAGACTTTGACCGTCCTCTATTCTCTGAGACAAGTGCCTGTGAATCAATCTGAGAAGTTGCTGAATTTTTCCTTCTTAACTCCTCATTCAACAAACTGCCTGTTACTTGACTCATGGTGATAACACCGTCTGGTGCAGAATTACTGAGGGAAACTACCAGTGTCTCCCAACTTTCTGGCAATGAACTGAGAAGTAACAATGCCTGCAACTCATCATCAAGAGACATTTTCATAGAGGATAACTGGTTATTAATACTCTGCATTTCATTCAAATGCTCAGCAATAGAAGCACCCTCTTTATATTTCAGATTCACTAGTTTTCTGATCAAGAAAGCCTTGTTGCAGCAGTTTTTCTCTCATATAGACTTTCTAACTTTTTCCAAAGAGAGTTTGCAGAAGTCTCAGTGGAAACATGGTGAAAGACACTATCATCCAACCATTGCCGAATAAAACGACTGCCTTCCGATCTAACATGATCCAAGCATCGTCTGTCACTGTAGCGGGCTTTGCTTTGACCCCTTCTAAAGGTCCATATAGATCCTTGCAATATAAGAGGTCCTCCATCCTTGGTTTCCATATCATCCAATTGTTTCCGTTCAGACTGATCATGCGGGAAACATTACCGGCCTCCATGCTCGCACACACAAAAAAAAATTCACAGGCTCTGATACCAGTTGATGGGAAAGAATCCGTGTACGAGCAAATACTAGCAGACCGTAATACGCAGCGGAATAATAAATAAAAATGCACAAACCACACAATCACAGAAACACCAAGATTTACGTGGAAAATTCCTTCAAGATAAAGGGAAAAAAACCACGGGCAAGCCAGAGAAGAAGATCCACTATAAATAATAAATATCCAAGTCTCAAAGTCCCTTGCCAGAACTTGAGAAACAATCACAAGCGAATAATAGGGATATAAGGATTACATCATCGAAAAATACGGTCTCCTGCGTTACCTCCTTATTTCTTCCCTTCTTATCTTCTTCTCTTGTTTTTCTTCTGCAGCACCTTCACGTGATTCCTGGAGTGAAAGTCCTCCCACGTAGTTAAGCACCAAGCAGCAGCCCTTTCTTCTCTTCTCCTAGCAATCCATGCTCCTAGAAAAAAGAGATACCTGCTACATGCTTCTCCTCCTTTTTTTTTTTCAGACGGCTGCTCCTTAAAAAAGAGAAAACCCAAAAAGGAAGGCGGCTACTCCTTTTAAAAAAGAGAGAACAAACCCTGGTGGAAAAAGGAGTAGCGCTCCCTTTTGCCCTAATGGGCTGAATAAGTGGGCCATGGGCCCAACAGCTTTTACCTCAGTTTCAGTTGAAAAGGATGAAGTATCCTGGGGGATTCCTTGATGGTTATCCTTTATCCCTTTTTACATGTCTTGGTGATTTTGAGGTATACGCAACCATATAAACAATTGATTTTATTTAACCAACATTCACTACAATAAATTCTCACTATGCCGATGCTAAAATTATTATTTGTCGATGCTTTTAAGCATCGATAATATTATTCCAACACTTTTACAACCATCGAGAAAGCTGGAGTGAAGACAAAAAATCCCGACGCTTTCAAATATTGTCCCGACGCTTTCAAATAAGCAGGTGTTCCTGGTGAAGAGTTCTTCATTCGCTGCTTTGAAGAACCTATCATCACCCTTTTTAAACGTTCCTTGGATCCTTTCAGGTCCCCCAAGTCACACTTGTCATCCATGCCACCATTCATGCCATCTTCTATAGCCTGTTCTGGTTGAGGCTTTGCTCTTGTGAGCAAAGATTTAAAGCATCCCTCATCTACATGGTGTTCTTCTCCCTCCACATCCCTCACAAATCTTGCGTTACTTTCGCTTGAAGGAACATCTGGCTCTTCTTTTGACCACCCTAGACAACCAAACAGAGGACTAGGCACATCCAGCCGACTCGCCCTACTGCGGCCCACAGGGAGCGGCTGGGTATTTGACGTGAGGCTTGAAGAGGGGATGTCACAATGAGGTGAACTGGGATTCCCACTGGAATGCTGCCTCAGCTCCGTAGGGCTCGATGACGGTGTCGAAGACCTTAGGGGGAAGGGAACACCAAGAAAGTGAGCATCATGCGGTCTGGGTACTCTTCTCTGATCTTGTAGATGAGAAGGGTGCTCATTCCAGATCCAGTGCCGCCACCCAACGAGTGACACACCTGGAAGCCTGACAACCAAAAGATCTGCGAGTAAGAAAACAGGGGTAATCGGATGAGTAAACTTGAAGTATAAACAGAGATAGAGACCTTAGGCAGTCGTTGTTCTTCACTTCTTTACGGACGACATCGGGACCCTCCTTCCCCGGCCGTTTACCTTCGTGTGGTGATCCTTACTCGTCGCCGCCGTGATTGAAGAAGTCGTGGTACAAGAAAGATGGGAAGTGGATCTCGCCATCGAGTGCCTTGAGAAGTTCTTCGTTGTAGGTCGGGAGGCGCGGCGCTGGGCGGCGGTGCGGTAGGGAGGGAAGCAGAGCGGTAGGGAGGGAAGCGGAGATGGGGAGTAGCATAGAAGTTGAAGGTGGAGAGAAAAAATTTGAGATCTCGGACAAGAGAAAGAGATGGAAATGGGACTTGAACCATAAACTAATCAAGGAGCAGGAGGGAATTTTGTTTTTGACATGAAAATTGAAATAGAAGCCTGATCCCACCGCGGGCACACAAGATAAATTATGATGCCGATGCTAAAAAGCATCGGTATCCATTAAAAAATATTTTTTTTATCAAGAACTCTCGATTAAGCATCGTTAACTGCGGACGCTTTCTAAAAGCGTCGGCATGTTTCAGATTTTTTCAGACGCTTTGAAAAAAAGGTTGTTACTCTCCTTTTTTGTTGTAGTGATTGGTCACCTTTTTTTGGTTAGTGGCTGCTGCATTTTTTGGGACCATGCAAGCAATCAAGTGGAGTCTATCATAAAAGTATATTTCCAATATGCATGTGACCTCCAACCCTAGTTAATATTCTTATATATAGTTGAGTATTTATTTTAGCTATCTGCATGATCGGTGTAATACCCCGAAGCGCCCACCTATGGTAAAAAATCACATGGCCAAAAAACTAAAGTAAAAGTTAATTGGTGGCAGGTGAACTTGAGTTATAAGTACATAAGATATTTCTTTCCCATCCGATATAAGACTATTCTTAGGATATTACAATCTCTCTCCTTATAATGCTCTGATACCATTTATAATATCCTAAACCCATTTGGTCGAATTAACTCATTAGCATGCTAAAATTACGTGGCCTAAAAACTTGAGTGGTAGTTAATTGGTAGCAAGTGAACTTAAGTTATAAGTACATAACACATTTCTTTTCTATCCAATGTGAGACTATTCTTAGGGTTTTACAATCTCCTCCCTTATTCTGATACCATTTGTAATATCCTAAGCTCATTTGGTTCAATTAACCAATTAGTGGGCCAAAACCATAAGGCTCAAAAACTCGAGTACAAGTTAATTGGTAGCAGATGAACTTGAGTTATAAGCACATAACATATTTTTTTTCTATCTAATGTAGGAGTATTCTTGAAGTGTTATAATCTATTTTATTTATTTATACTTGTGGTCACATAGGTATGCATGCAATGCTAGTTTAGGTGGTTCAATAGGTTTTCAAAGTCATCAAGTAACATCTAGTTACTAGCTTTGTCCCACAACTTATATTGTTTTTCTATTTAATTGCATTTTGCCTCCGCAAACAACTTGGAACTCTATCAATTAAAATTTTTCTATTAGCATTATATTATTAAATATTTAAATTAAAATTTCAATAAATTATGTATTTATTTTTCTAGTTATGATCATGTTGATGACTAATGTTAATGATTATGTTTCTAAATAACATAACTATATACTTTGTTTAAGACATTCGATAACAAATAAATATATAAATCTATAATTTACCGACAGTTTAATTTCAATCCCAATTAGTGATCTCTTGGATTGATGTGGGTGATATTATCAAAGTGGAACATTCATTGAGATCACTACCAAGGGGATTTCCATGGCTCCAAGGGAATACAGATTCCCGAAGGGATAGTTTTTCTGAAGTGTCATTTTTACTAGTTGACTTATTAGACGGTATTAAATATATGCTACATATTTTGCCTAATGATATTTATATTGTGATGCATTTTTTAAACATTTTTGAATCTTTGAGAACATTGCTAAAGTTTGTGATTCAACATATTACTATGACTTATTAATGCTCATGTATTTTAATTACTAGCAATATTACTATTAAAAATCAACTCTGCACCATTAAGACTATAGATGAAAATAACTTTACAAGATAGAAGAAAGATGTTGAATTAGCCTTAGGATTAGCTAATTTTAATGTTGTTTTAATTGAGGATGAGCCTCCTAAACCTATTGAAGATAGCACTATTGAACAAAAGGCTCTTTACTAGATATGGAAAAGGGTGAATAGGCTTAGTTCCCTGATTATAAAGAAGTTGATATATGGCCTCTAACAAGCTTCTAGGCAGCGGTATTTGAATTTCATCATATTGTTTTATTTCTTGATTTTGTTGAAATATATTTGATTCATGCATATATCTCTAGGCAAAGTTTATTTTCTTGGTTTTATATATTCATGATATTTTGCTTGCTAGTAGCAACTTGGGATTGTTGCATGAAGTAAAAAATATGCTATTTGAGTATTTTGATATGAATGATCTAAGGAAAGCATCAAATATATTTCTATTAAAATACATAGAGATTAATTCAAGAAACTTTTATGTTTGTTTCAAAGAGCATGCAATGATCATTTTCTTGAGAGATTTAATATAAAGAATGATAAACTTAGTATATCTATTGCATGTAAAATATATAAGTCGAATAAAACTCAATGCCTATAAACTAATTTAGAAAGAAAGTTTATGAAGAGTTTGTTGTACTTAAGCAATGCAGAAAGTTTGATGTATCCTAGCATTTGTCATAGGCTAGATATTACTTTTGCAGTTGATTTGTTGGGTAGACATTCAATCCAGGTTATGACCACTAAATAGGGTTAAAGAAGGCATTTAGATACCTACAAAAAACTAAGAAACAAATGCTTGTTTATAGAAGGGTCGATCATCTTAAAATTACTAGCTATAAAGAATTAGACTTTGATAGATATCCAAATGATACGAAGTCCATTGCTAATCATATATTTATGATGGCTAGGGGTACAATATCACGGAAGAATTCTAAACAATCTATAATAACCAAAGTTGTCAATTTCATTTCGTTTCGGCTTTCAGCCGAAACGTTTCATTTCGGTGGCTTGTCCAAAAAGATGAGCCTTACGTTTCTCTTCGAAGATTTTTCAGCCATTTCAGCGTATTTCGGTCGTTTTTGGCAAAATATATTTTGAAAACCAATTTATGAATTATTAAACATTTCATAACCAATTTAAAATATATATATAATATCAAAAAAAACCTAGTTATCCTACTCTCACGGCCGCATCTTTTAAAAACTTAAACTCTTTATTTTTATGTTGTTATTATTATTTATGAAAAATATAAATTATGAATAATTTTATTTTATATATATATATATATATATTCCGAAACGAAGCATCGAAATAGTACGATACCGAAATATTTTTTTCATAAGCTAAACCGAAACATAATTCGAAACGAAATTGATAACTTTGATAATAACTTCTTCCATTATATAATGATATGAATCTACTGCTTGCTTTAAAGTTGGGGCTCTAGCGATATAGCTAGAATTTCATCTTAGAGCTTAAAGTTCTTAATTCCATCTTTATAAATTTAATTTATTATGATAATATGGCTACAATAATCTTTACAAAAATTATTAAAAACTTTGGTGGTGCTAAGTACATGAAAAGTACTTCAAGATCAAAAGAACAAGTTAACAATGGTCATATAGTTTTTAACCCTAAAGTGTTGAGGCTCCGTCTTGGATGTAAACAAGTTTAATGGTGGTTTTGATGAAATTTACCAACTTTAAGGTGATATTGTTATATTATAAAATGTAATTATATGGAATGATTGCAAAAATGTTGAAGTTCTAGCATATTTCAAGTGATAAACTCTCAGGCTGCGTTTGGATGTCAAAAAGTTATTACAGGAATAAGAATACGAATTCTCTAGGAATAGCCTATTCCCTTTGTTATTCTAGATTTCTGTTTGGATGAAAGTTTGGTATTCCATGTTATTCCAGTGCAATTAATGCAGTGTTATTCCAAATGGTGTTTGGATGATATAGGAATAAACCTATATTTCAATAGGAATAGATGAAGATTCTTTTTAAATTCCAAAAATACCCCTTGACCAAATAGAAGAAAAATACTTTATCAATTAAATTTTTATTACATTAACATTAATAAATTTTTTTATTAGTAAATTAAAATGAAAATAATTATTTTAAAAATAAAACTAAAAAAATTATGAAATTATAACAATTTATTAACGGCAAATCAATAAATTTTTTAAAATTCATCAAATTAAGTTTCTAAATTTTTATTACTATTTAAATTAAATTAAAATAATTATAAATTTAATAATAAAAATGTAAGAAACTTGTATCTATACTAATCTTACACCAACATTAATAAATAACATTAATAATAAATAACATTAATAGCAAATAACATAATAATTAATTAATAAATTATTAATAATAACATTAATAAATAACATTAATAACTAATGAAATTATAACATTAATAAATAATTACACCAACGTGTAGAATAATTTTTTAAAATATTCATGTACCTTGCATGGTTTTGAACATCGAAGGGGTCTTCGAGCTTAATGTACAATGTGATAACTTAAATAGTTTAGAAATAAATATTTGGGAATGAATCTCCAAATTTCTTTTAATCGGCAACCAGTTTATATATTTCCAATCAAAGGAACAATATATTTGATTTTAATAAAAGAGTGCAAGGCGAGCATCACGATGTCGATAGCTCATCCTTTGCAAAATCATAGTCTGCCAGTAGATGCTGCCTACAGATGAACCTTGATCGCAAAACTCAACAGTCAGTCAGTCATATTAAAGTTGTCTATGGGAAAACAATATAGCATCACGAATCACATGATCATTTAAACCAAATTAGAAATTGAAAAAGGAACGAACCAATCTTATAGACAGGTCCTCAGTTGATGAACCTTGATGTAAATCCCAAGCTTTGATAGTAATGGTAATTAAGCATGAACATCCCTTAACAGCCTATTTAGATGCATATCACAAAAAAGAGATAACTCCTAGAAAAAAGAATTCAAGCTATGAAACACAAATGTAGTAAAAGAATCTATAATACAATCAACAAATTCCATGTTCGTTCAGTACAATGGATGTAAAAATATTAGTATTATTTTTAAAAAAAATTCCTGCACAGCTTTCTCATACAATTGATAGGTTCAAACACATTGATCATGGATACATTGAAATAGATGAAAGATAAATTCCAATCTTCTTTCAATTATTTGCTCTTCTCCTGAAGACTGTCATTTGAATCTTTCAGCTTCTGTAATTCATTGTGAAACTGAGTCACCATGCCGACAGCATTACTAAAGATAGCAGCTTTGTCCACTACCGGTGGCTTTCCTGGTTCCAAAATGGATCCCAATTGATTCTCGCTAACAAATTGAAGTATATGTCCACAGTCCTGCAAACAGTTACTATGTATGTGCATCTGAGAGCTAATTAGAATAAGGATGGTTAAAATTACAACTAATCATGATTAAACAGACAAAACAATGCTGTGCTCCAACTAGTCAATTGCACTCACTGATAAAAACAACACACTGAACCACATCTCCAACAATGGATGTAAGAAGGCCAAACTAAGTTAACTTGCTAGATGAAAAAATGCTGTAAATTTAGGGCCCATTTGTACTGGAACCAGATAACGCACATGCAAATGTGGATTTGACTAATTTGCATAAAAACAAAAACCAATACTGACTATAGCAGTCTCCACGATCTCACCTTGGTTATGTTTTTTTTATCCATCATTTGCACATCCTCATCAGCTCTCTCTATTATTCAAATTCCTATGCTGACTTGACACATTACATAATTTTATCATAATAATGTACTGAGAAAAATTAAACCATGCATCATGCACTGCAACCAAGCATAGTTGCACAATATAATATGACTATATTGATTGCCTCAAGCAATGAAGAATCAAGGACCATCAAAGTTTAAAAAAAATGAACAGAAATTAAACGATAGAAATATGTAGAGGGGCTTAAGTAAAGCATGAGTTATGTACCTTTGCAATTCCTCCATGGTTTTGACAGTTCAGATACTGACTAGAGTGGTTTTGTTCTATTTTACCGACAATTTTAACATTCATGATGTCAATATGATAAAACTAAGCTTTCACGGAAATCAAATGAAACTCAGTAATGTTGCATAACTAAAACAAATAAGATTAGCTTAGCTTAATTTATCAAGCAACTGCTACAATTGCATTAAACACCCGAGTAAATAAAGAAAAAACACCAAGTATAAGCTGTCTTAAAAGTTCTGTCACCGAATGAATTCTAAGATTCTAGGAAATTTAAAGAGACATGCTATTAACAGCTGAAGGTTTCCAAATGTGTAGAGTGTATTTGCTGCATTCTCAATCATCAAGTATCGGTTTGTATGATCTTCTAAGGACTGATGCCATACATATGATGCAGAGAAAACTTCCAGGGGTACCCAGAAAAACGATAATAAAGTGATTGCTGACAAAGGCATCATTTCAGTAGCATCTGAATTGTTGATAGAACATGATATTCATATAATTGTAAGAAGGCATACCACCTTTAGTTGACTAATTTCATGAGGAATCAATGTTGCTTGTGTGCGTATTAAAATCACAAGCAAAAGTTCTGAAATCAATGATCACAGATCCAATATACATTCAGCAGAAGAATGAAATTCAAGGAATAGAAAACTTATAGTACCACTAAAACTGAATTTCTTCAAGAGATTTTTTCAAGAAACTGTCTTTTTCACTTGCCATTAGATCTATAAAAAGAAAGCAACTAATTTCTTCCACATGAGCAGGTGTTGGCCCAGATGACAACCCAAGAGGGGGGGGGGTGAATTGGGTTCTTTAAAAATTAGCCTTTTAAAATAGTTTGCTTAAGAAGAATGAAGGCAGATGCAATGTAGATACAAAGTGCAGTGAATAAACAGAGATAGAGATAGAGTCAATAGAACACGGCAAACACAAAAGATTTTATAGTGGTTCGGTGTATCCAACACCTACGTCCACTCCCAAGATTCACTTGGGTCCACACTATAATCTTCCTTGATTACAGCCGAGTTGTTTTACAAGCTCACAACTCTAACTTGTTTTTTCCCGGGATCACAACGAACCCAGCTGGTTTTCAAGGGCTCACCAGCACAAAAACCCTAACACAAGCTTAACCAAGCTTGTACCGAGGTAAGACTACCTCCTCTAGTTCAATCCCCCAGATTGAACTAGGTACAAAGAATAGAAATATTATTTTTCAGTTACAAGGCTCCTTAATGAGCAGATAAACAAATATAAGAATAAAGTTTAGAAAAGCCTGATTTACAGTTGGTTGGCTTTGAGCTTTTCTTCTTTTTCCTCAACTCCTTTGAAGTGTAGAATCAGGCCTCAGCTCGGATTCTTCACGGAATGTATGTTGGAGTTGATTTGAGCTTTTCCTCTTTTCTTTGAGTGTTGAAAATCCCTTGAGATGCTCTTGAATAGCTCTTGGATTTTCTTCTGAAGCTTCCTTGGATTGTTGAGCTTGAGCACGGAAGGAGCTTCCTTTGATTTCACTCTTTTTCTTTCACTCTAATTTGAATCTCGGATTTTTTCAAATGAAGCTCTGTTTTTGGATTTTTCTCTTCTTTTCTTTTGAAGTGAATATCTCTCTTTTTGTATATCTTTGATTTGAAAACGGCTTCTCTATTTATAGATTCTGCAAAAATATAGCCGTTAGAAACAAAGAAAAATAGCCGTTAACTAAAAATCTTACCGTTGACGCTGAGTTGGCATTTGGAAAAATCTCGCCCAGATTTGCTGGAGTCGACTCCTGCTTTCCGCGAGTCGGCTCGAGGTGTGATACCAAAAATAGAAATGCACAGAAAGTTAGAGGGTCGACTCATCAAAAATAAAGTGTCGACTCCTGACAGTCGGGGGTCGACTCATGAAAAGTTAGGGGTCGACTCGCGAAGTGCTCAGAAAAACACACCTTGGTGTCTGAGCGGAGTCGACTCGCACAGTCATGGAGTCGGCTCGACAGAATCGGGGGTCGACTCGAGAAATTACATGGGTCGACTCGAGACAGACAGTCATTTCTGTACTCTGAGTGGAGTCGACTCTGAAACTCAAGAGTCGGCTCCGGAACGTATCAAAAATCAGAAAGTTTTCTGATTGACATTAAAATCGTTCCAGATTCATTTTAAATCATTGTTTTGACTTGAATATAATAAAATTGACATTAGGAAACAATTCAAGAAATGTTCCATAAACTCATTGATTAAAATATGAAGTATAAAATTTCTTTTTGAAAGCTTAAACATTGAGCTTGAAGTTACTTTCAACTTGATTAAAGTCATACTTTAACATGCTCATAGATTGTTCTAAATAAATTCATTGCTCATGTAAATAAACTCATTACATCTTTTAAAGTACTCANCAAGAAATGTTCCAAAAACTCATTGATTAAAATATGAAGTATTGAATTTCTTTTTGAAAGCTTAAACATTGAACATGAAGTTACTTTCAATTTGATTAAAGTTATACTTTAACATTCTCATTCATTGTTCTAAATAAATTCATTGCTCATGTAAATAAACTCATTACATCATTTAATGTACATGGCTTTTGGTAATCATCAAAATCAATAAGATAGATTGGGGCATATAATTTTTCAAACAATCTCCCAACAGTCCTCTTCTTTTTGACTCATCATCATCAACATGTTGCTTAACTTGAAGCTCATGAGTCATCAAGTATCCCAATAATTCTTCCAGAGGTAGGGTTCTTAGATCTTTTGCCTCTTGTATTGCAGTCACTTTAGCTTCCCAAGTCCTAGGCAAGAAACACAAAACCTTCCTTACAAGATCAGAATTATCATAAGATTTACCAAGACTTTTAAACCATTAACTATATCAGTGAATCTTGTAAACATATCAGAAATAGATTCACATGCATTCATTTTAAACAATTCATACTTATGAACTAGCATGTTAATCTTGGATTCCTTGACTTGATTTGTTCCCTCATGGGTAACCTCAAGTCTATCCCAGATTTTCTTAGCAAAAATGCAAATAGATATACGATTGAATTCATTTGCATCTAATGAGCAGTACAAAACATTCATAGCCTTGGCATTAAGTTGTGCCAATTTTTTATCATGTTCATCCCATTCCATTTCCAGTTTAGGAATCTCCAAGCCATTAATTCTAACAGTGGGTGTGCGTGGTCCTTGACTATAATGCTCCATAGATCATAGTCAAGTGCTTGAATGAAAATTTTATTCTAGCCTTCCAATAACCATAGTTTAAGCCATTAAACAAGGGTGGTCTATTTGTAGATTGACCTTCAAAAAAGATGAACCAGCTTGAGCTGCCATGTGGATCTTTGACTCTGATCGTTAGATCAAATCAAAAGAGCACTAGCTCTGATACCAATTGTTGGTCCAGATAGCAACCCAAGAGGGGGGGTGAATTGGGTTTTTCAAAAATTAAACTCTTTTTAAAAATAATCCCCCAGTGAAAGTGAAAACTTAGATGTACACGAATTAAAACAGAGTATGCACAGATAGTTAGAGACAAGGAAACAATCACTGCAAACAAGAATTTTATAGTGGTTTGGTGTACCTACACCTACATCCACTCCCAAGTACCTCTTGGGTCCACACTATAATCAATCTGATTACAGCAGAGTTGTTTTACAAGCTCACAACTCGAACTTATTATTTTTTCGGATGCACAACGAACCCAGCTGGTTTTCAAGGCTCACTAGCACACAACCTTACAACACAAGCAACTGCTTGCACAAGGCTAACAACCTCAACTGAATCAATCCCCTGATTGACCCAGCAAACAATAACGTTTTACAAATCAAGAGCTCCTCCAATGAGCAAATACAATGATAGAATAAAGATAAAGATAGGAATCAAAGCCTGATTTGTAAAACGTTATTGTATATTTTACAAAGCCTGATTTGTAAAACGTCTCTTGAGTGGATCTTCCTTTAGTATGCTCTTGAAGCTCAGAAGATCAGAAAACTAGAGATTGCTTCTTCTTTGAGATTTCTTCAAAATGGAATCAAGAAAGCTAGGAATCTCTCTCTTTTCTGTTGGGAAATCAGTATAATCTTTCTTTTCGAATCTTTCCTCTTTTCTCTTTTGATTTTCTGATGAATTTCACTCTTATTTTTCTTATTTCTCTATTTTTCCTCTCTTCTTGTCTTCTTTTTTTTTTGGATACAACAAAAAAACCCTTCTTATAGACCCTTCTTATTCATAAATAGCTGAAAACTATCCGTTAGAAACAAGTGTAAGAAGAATTAGAACCAAATAGGGTAATAGCTGTTGGGATTAAAAAGGATAAAAAAAAGTTTAGAGACGTTCTGATAGTTTTGGAGTCATTTCTGACAATCTGGAGTCGACTCTAACTTTTTCTGGAGTCAGCTCTAAATCGAAAATCCCCAATCCGCTCGATCTGGAGTCGTCTCTGACTTTTCTAGGGTCGACAAAAATCCTCTGGAGTCAACTCTAACAGTCCAGGTGTCGACTCTAAGTCGTGACTAGAAAAACCATCGTTCTGTCTTTCTGTTGGAGTCGGCTCTAACAGTCCAGGTGTCGACTCTAAATTCTGTGCCGATTTTCAGAGTCAACTCCGTGATTCCATTTGTCGACCCTAATGTCTGCAATCTTACCTTGACATTAGATTTGAACTAGAACTTGATTTCTCTTGTGATTTTGATTAATAAATCAAATCATAAACTGAAAAATTTAACCAAATCATTAGTAACTTCAAATGTTATACTCAAATAGTTTTGTTAATCATCAAAATCAATAATTGGGTCAACAAAGTGCATAAGCCCTGACCAGAGCCGGAGTGCATCTCTTATTATCGGAAGCCCCGGCCAGAGCCGGAGTGCATCTCTTATTACCGAAAGCCCCGGCCAGATCGAAGTGCATAAGCCCCGGCCAGAGCCGGAGTGCATCTCTTATCGGAAGCCCTGGCCAGAGCCGGAGTGCATCTGTTATTACCGAAAGCCCCGGCCAGAGCCGAAGTGCATAAGCCCCGGCCAGAGCCAGAGTGCATCTCTTATTACTGGAAGCCCCGGCAAGAGCCAAAGTGCATAAGCCCGGCCAGAGCCGGAGTGCATCTCTTATTATCAGAAGCCCCGGCCAGAGCCGGAGTGCATCTCTTATTATCGAAAGCCCCGGCCATAGCCGGAGTGCATCTCTTATTACCGGAAGCCCCGGCCAGAGCCGAAGTGCATAAGCTTGGCCACAGCTGGAGTGCATCTCTTATTATCGGAAGCCCCAGCTAGAGCCGGAGTGCATCTCTTATTACCGGGAGCCCGGCCAGAGCCGAAGTACGTAAGCCCCGGCCAGAGCTGGAGTGCATCTCTTATTATCGGAAGCCCCGGCCAGAGCCGAAGTGCATCTCCTATTTATCTGAAACCTCGGCCAAGACTGAGTGACATATCAGAACCCTCGGCTAAAAGCCGGAGGAAGTTTGTTATTAAACTTGAAGGCTCGACAACATCGAGTAATTTATTATTTGAAGGCTCAGCAACACCGAGTAATTTATTATTTGGAAGCCTCAGTTACAACCAAGTAACATGTTTGGAAGCCTCGGTTACAGCTGAGTAGCATCTTGGGAAGGCTTGGTAACAACCGAGTAATATATTTCTAAAGGCTCGGCAACAACCGAGTAATAAATTTTCAGAGCCTTGGCCAAAGACCGAGTGATATCTGAACGCTCGGCAATAACCAAGTAATAAATTCATCCATAAAAGTACGCTCTTTCTAAACCCATTTTTATTCATTGAATTAAATTCAGTTTTTAAAAGGCCTGCAAAATTTTTATAACTCTCCTTGAAAGTTACAATGAGAAGCAGGTCATATAAATCCTCGGTCGGGCCGAGCGATCTCCGTACTTTGGCAGCGCCAAATAAAATATAATCTTGAAGGCTCGGCTACAACCGAGTAACGATCTCCGTACCTTGGCAGCGCCAAGTAAAATATAATCTTGAAGGCTCGGCTACAATCGAGTAATGATCTCTGTACCTTGGCAGTGCCAAGTAAAATAGAATATTGAAGGCTCAGCAACAACCGAGTAATAAATTTCCTGAAGACACGGCAACAACCGAGTAATAAATTTTCAGAGCCAACCGAGTAATAAATTCTTGAATTTCTTGAAGGCTCGGCAATAACCGAGTAACAAATTTTTGAAGGCTCGGCAACAACCAAGTAATAAATTTCTTGAAATTCTTAAAGGCTCGGCAACAACCGAGTAACAAATTTCTTGAAAGCTCGGCAACAACCGAGCAATAAATATAATATTGAAGGCTTGGCAACAACCGAGTAACAAATTTCTTGAAGGCTCGGCAATAACCAAGCAATAAATATAATATTGAAGGCTAGGCTTATAAATTTCTTGAAGGCTCGGCAACAACCGAGTAATATATTCCTGAAGACTCGGTAACAAACGAGTAATAAATTTCATGAAAAAAGTATGACCTTACTAAACTTATTCTTGTTCATTGAATTAAATTTAGCTTCTAAAGGCCTACAAAATTCTTATAACTCTTCTTGAAAGCTGCAATAAGAAGCAGGTCATATAAATCCTCGGCGACTCTGTACCTTGGCAGCGCCAAGTAAAATATAATCTTTATAATCCTCGGCTGGCCCGAGCGATCTCCGTACCTTGGCAGCGCCAAGTAAAATATAATGTTGAAGGCTCGGCAATACCGAATAATTTATTATTTGAAGGCTCGGCAACACTGAGTAATTTATTATTTTGAAGCCTCGGCTACAACCGAGTAACGGTCTCCGTACCTTGGCAGTGCCAAGTAAAATATAATCTTGAAGGCTCGCTACAACCGAGTAACGGTCTTCGTACCTTGGCAGCGCCAAGTAAAATATAATCTTGAAGGCTCGGCTACAACTGAGTAACGATCTCCGTACCTTGGCAGCGCCAAGTAAAATATAATCTTGAAGGCTCGGCTACAACCGAGTAATGGTCTTCGTACCTTGGCAGCACCAAGTAAAATATAATCTTGAAGGCTCGGCTACAACCGAGTAACGGTCTCTGTACCTCGGCAACAACCGAGTAATATATTTCTGAAGGCTCGGCAACGACCGAGTAATAAATTTTCAGAGCCGGAGTGCATCTCTTACTATCAAAAGCCTCGGCCAGAGCCGGAGTGCATCTTTCACTATCAAAAGCCTTGGCCAATCCGAGTGATACAACACTAAAGCTTGTCCCAACCGGATAATCTCTCACACTCTAGCGCAACTAAAGCGCCTTATTTTACTTCAGCAAGAGGGCCGCCCAGGCCTTTCTCTAACCTACAAAGAGATAAACACTTCCTCTACAGAGGATCGAATGACATGTTCCCCAAATAAGATTGCTCCAGAATTCTACTCCCTATATCCGAAGTTACATTCAGACTAGGGAGTGGGGGGCATGTTTGACGGGTAAAATCATCATTACATTATTGATCGCTCACATTGGTGATAAGGTCGCACCCAATCCAAATGCCTTGTTTGCCAGCTGGCATGCTGGTGCAACATTCTAGCAACGAGCGTCTCGTCATAATAAAGAAAGAGAACAAGAGGGAAAAAGGGCCACGTCATGTGCGTGGGTTCTCCCAAGGGCCCTCTCATTAATATCCGGTAGTCAAGTCAATAGGCTGGAGCATTTAATGGTGCAGAAATGGTCATAATGACTTGGCCAGCATTTAATGGAATAAAAAGAAAGGAGACATTTAATGGTGCAGAAACGGTCATAATGACTTGGCCAGCATTTAATGGAATAAAAAGAAAGGAGAAAGCGGGCACTCAAGCCCCGCTTCATTTAGGCCAAGCCATGCCTTGGTGCTCTCATTCAAGCCAACTCCAACATAGCTCGGCCAGCCTCAAGCCTCAGCCAGCTATAGCATAGCTCAGCCAACATAGCTCGGCCATCATAGCTCGGCCAGCCTCAGCATCAGTCAGCTTCAGCATAGCTCGGCCAACATAGCTCGGCCAGCCTTAGCCTCAGCCAGCTTCAACATAGCTCGGCCAACATAGCTCGGCCATCATAGCTCGGCCAGCCTCAGCCTCAGCCAGCTTCAGCATAGCTCGGCCAACATAGCTCGGCCAGCCTCAGCCTCAGCTTCAGCATAGCTCATCCAACATAACTCGGCCATCATAGCTCGGCCAGCCTCAGCCTCAGCCAGCTTCAGCATAGCTCGGCCAACATAGCTCGGCCATCATAGCTCGGCCAGCCTCAGCATCAGCCAGCTTCATAGTTCAGCCAACATGCCTCGGCCAATATACCTTGGCACTCTAGCTCAGTTTTCACAACCGCGCTATGTCCTTCGCACCAACGCAATTATGGCCTCATAAAGGCCATGTGCATCCACCGGCATTTAATGCCTTATTTCCTTCCATCATTAAGGCATTTATGGCTACCACGTTGGCCCCCCTTGGCACCTTTTGTGCAGGAAGGATGGCGTCATGAAGCCAAGACAAGGAGTTCTTGACTCCATGCTTCATAGAAGTCCGACTCGACCGACCACATTAAACTTCGGCAGATTCAGCCAACCTTATGCCTCGGCAACCCGAGCTATTCTTATGCTTCTGCCATCAAGGCCAGACCATTCCTCAGCCATCTGATCTGACCTACTTCAGACCTCTGCGGAATCTGGCGCAGGAGAGTTCAAATTCACTGTAACAGAATAAGATTCCAAACAAGAAATCATGCCAAAACGTGGCCTAGGACCTACAATAGTGGCCTAGGGACCACGCAACCACTGAGTCTCGAGCCATCGGCCAGCTCCCTCTGCCTCCCAGCCATCAATCCTCTAATTAACTAGATACGGATCCTACCGGCCCTGTAACAACCTGATTCGAATCCATTTCAAATCCCAACAACTTTCAGACCTCATCCAGAGCACATCCAAGAAGTCAGGTGACCGCCTATAAATACTACCACCCTCAAGCCTCTTAGGTACGGCTATTCTACGCCCATTTTTCATTCACAGTTCTCACACTCTGCTATAAAAGCTCCCACGAGAGCTTGGAGGAACTCTTCCTTAGGGATCCTTCTTTCCATATTTGTTGATTGCTGGTCTCCACTGACTTGAGCGTCGGAGGGTCTTCCGCAGGGCCACCCCCAATGCCTCTCGCGTGAGGACTGTCTTACAGGTCCGCCCAGGAGGGAGCCCACGCTGCAGCCCGATCGCGTCCGAGCCAGAGGACAGATTTCAGCAGCAACATAATCATATGAGGGTTTGCATCTAAAGAGGAGAAGCTACGTTATCTTCTTGTTTATTGCTAAATGAAAGGATGATTCAATTGGAATCTGAATGCTCTTACAGGATCAAAAGCCCAAATGATAACTCTTTGGCTGTTTTTTTTTTTTTTTTGGGTTCAGACCGTAGGTTGTTACAAGGATTAATGACCAGCTTTAGAAAGAAATGCACAGTCTAGCCGAAACCGTCTGTTTTTGGCTTGCCAAAGGAAGTTGATTTGAAGAGGAGGAAGAGAAGCATGTGGCAATAGAGGAGATACGAAGGCTTTTATGGGAGCTGTTGATTTTTTTCTTCATTAAGCGTATCAGATAGATACGATTAAGGTGGTCCTATATTCAATATCGAGGGATTACGTGAATTCAAATTTGAATCCATGATTAAGATAAGCATCCCTCAACCATATCCGTTTGAAGCGCCCTCTATGATGGACAGATAAGGTATAAAGAAATATAAAATAGGGAGGTTCCTGCGCCTAGTCTCTACAAGGAAGTTTACACCATTGTTGAGAGAGACCGTAAGGTATGGAAGAGCCTTACCCTGATCAGAAAGAAAAATCAACCTTATTTGATTATATTTAATTTTAGTCTATTATTTGGTATCAGAGCATATAAAAATACCTCTGCTTTGATTATTGGGATTATTTCGTTAATATATGAATCTGATAAAATCCTTGTGAAACAATCATTATATCATTTATTTGATAAAGAGGGCAAGACATTCTTCATCTCTATTTCTCTCATATAGGGATAGTCCAAAGGAGAGGCTACTGGTAGTACCCTGGATTATTTGACCCAATGGGCATACGGTAGGGATATTAGGATGTACCAATAAGGAAGCTACTGATAGTACCTTGGTGTATTTGACCCAACTACCTATGTACTGGAAGAGTTAATAGGTCATCAAGAATCATCTGAAAGGGCATTAGATCCAATAAACTCTTAATATTCAATTTATTTAATTTAGTTTTGTTTAAGAGATGCATCAGTAAGATCTATGCCATGAAGCATGTACCTATATGTTCGCTCACCCTTTTGGATATAGTTTAAATAAAAGAGAAATTTAAATATCTCGCGATCAAATCACCATGGGAGGAGGCATGGGTTTCCTTGCTTACACATTTTTTGGGTTTCTTGTTTATATATTTTTGGATATATATGATGATGTGCACCTCTTACGGAATGAGGACGATGAAAGATGCCTCTTACGAAAAAAATGGCATCCATACCGGATTAAAAAAAAAAAAGTAAAAGTCACCAGCCTAGGCCACAGCCAGCTGGGCCAGGCGTTTGGGCCCAGCCGGTGCTGGCCCAGCGCCCATGCGTTGGTAGCGCCTGGGCCAAGCGCTGGCCAGGTGCCTGGGCCCAGCGCCTGGCTGGCCCAGCAGCCTGGACCATGCGCTAGCCAAGTGCCTAGGCGCTTGGCCCAGCGATTGGTTGGCCCAGTGACCTGGGCCAGGCACCTGGGCCCAGTCAACGCTAGGCTAGCCAGCGCCTGGCTAGCCCAGCGGCCAGATTGGCCTAGGCACTAGCCTGGGCTAGCCGTTGGCAGGCTGGGCCATGCATCTAGCCTGGTTTGCGTCAGACTAGGTCGCGTGCCTAGTTTGGGTTGTGCGACAGCCTGGGCTACATCACATCTGATTCAAAAAAATTTTAGAATGATTAAAAGATTTTTGGTTAAATTAAACTATTGAAATTAGGTGAGGATGACGGGCTGCTAGCTCGTCCATCAAGTGTTGGGCCTGGCCTATTTATGTTCAATTATATTTATAATTTATGTGTATAAATTTTATGAATTATGCATGAATCTTAAGTGACATAATTGAGCATAAAATTTAAATAATGTCTAAGTGATAAATATAATTGAATATTTGAGGAGTAGCCACAACTTCCTTAATTATAAAATTGTATAATAAAGTTAATAAATCACATAAATAATAGACATTAATTGTAATTAATTATATAGATATTGTTGACCCCATATTAATTTTGATGAAACGCAAAGCAATTAAGTATTGTGCTAATATTGTATCTGTCAAGTTCAATCAATTTCAGATTATTCATCATGGAACAATACACTTTATTTATCCGGTATATTGTAATTCATAATATAAGATAGTACAATTCATTTGACAAAATGACTTTCAAGTTTAATTATATTTGCATTGTCTTAAATTGGATTCAATTATCCTACAAGTTCCTATTTATAATTCTATTTTGAATCATCACCAGATTATGTTCTTAAACTATCTATATTTCTATTGCCTTTAGATTAGATGCTTAATGCTTGAATATTGGTTTAATCTTTGATTTGGAATACCAGATTCTATTTCCTTTGGATTGGATGCTTAATGCTTGAATCTTAGATTATCAATCTTTGATTTGGAATACCAGATTCTGTTGCCTTCTATTACCTTCGGTTGTTGGCTTACTTAGCTTGCATGTATTTATTATTTAACGGCTGGTTCCTTGTAATTGGATTTTGGGAATGCCCTAATACTTCAAACTTGGCATGCTAGATGTTGGAGTTGGCATGCTAAGTTTTCCACACCTTCTACCGCTCCCTGGTGCTTCATTCTAGCATGCTAATTTATGATTCTCGCATACTAGTTTGGAATTTTGGCATGCTAATTTACTTGCTTATTCGGCTGATATTTTTTGGATGAAAAGTTGGAATGCCAACTTTCTTTTCTAGCATACAGAATTCAAAGTCGGGCTGCCAGATTTTTAAGGCCCTCTGTTGGAAGTTTAAGAGCTCTAAATTAGAATGCCAACTTGTCTTTTGGCATGCTAATTTTCATAAGCTCACGGCTGGGTTTCTTGTGATTCAAAAAATTGAATGCTAACTTTCCTCTTGGCATACCGGTTTCATTCGTTGGAATGCCAATTATTAAAATACTTCGGTTGGTTCCCTAATTCTAAAATCTCAGCAGGTTACCGTTTGGATTTTGGCATGGTACTTTAACATTTTTAGCATATCGACTTTTGGTTTTTGGAATGCCAACATTATTGAAGTCTTTGGCTAGCTTCTTTGTGCTATATGTTGGAATGTCAATTTTGTACTTTTAGCATTCCAACTCCTTGCCTCCTCTCGGCTGGTTCCATTCTATGTTGATTAGTTGGGATACCAATTTGTATGGATTGGAATAATACTTCTTCTATTGTTACCGTTTGGAATTTCTTTTCATGGCCTTCTCTTGGCCAGTTCTCTCTCTCTCTACTCCCTTCTTTATTTCACAATGGCTATATCTTGATGTTCTTATTATAAATAGTGGAGATAAACAGTGTTTCAAAGTGAAGAAAGCAATAGTGATTTTAAAAAAGAAAAATTAAAAAAATATCAAAAAAATATTGAGAAAAATCATTTGAAAGAGAGATTTGTTTGAGGACTATTGGAGTATTGCTTTGATTATTTTTCAATCTATCAAAGTTCATTTATTGCTGATTTTTTAACTGGTCTTAAGGCTCCATCTACCCTCATTGAAGAGCATTCAAAGCTTCCTCGAAGACTTCTATTGTGCTGCTGCGTTTATTAAAGAAAGAAGCAACTTCAGGATTAGCTATTCAAGTTGATAAGTATTTCTATTGTTTAAATCTGCTCATATCTAGGAGCTTATTGTATTAAACATTTTATCACTTGTGCTTTGATTTGTTTCATAGTTGTGAAACGTGTTTGGGTAGAGGTCTACCCGGATTTATATTTGTAAGGCTTGCTTGTGCCCGGAAACAAGTGTTGCTAGCTAGGTTGGCTAGTGGTGATTTATTTGTAAGGCTTGCTTGTGCCCGAAAATAAGTGTTACTAGCTAGGTTGGCTAGCGGTGATTAGTGAAATACCTAAGGTATTCTTGGGAGTGGATGTAGGTGCAGAGTTGGCACCGAACCACTATAAATATTGTGTGTTTGATTGTGATATATTTTTTGTGATTGATTGCGTACTAGATTCACTTCACTACATAATACTCATTTGTAAAAGAACATAAGTGCATACTTGATAGCCGATTAAATTTTTAAGAAACCCAATTCACCCTCCTCTTGGGTTGCTAGATCTGGGCAATAAGTGGTATCAGAGCAGGTGCTCTTGTTGTTAAGCCCTAAAAAGCTTAGAGCTAAAGATTATGGCAACCTTATTTAGGGAGGGACAATCCACTAATAGGCCACCGTTATTTAATGGCACAAATTATGGATATTGAAAAGCTAGAATGAAAATTTTCATTCAAGCACTTGACTATGACCTATGAAGTATCATAGTAAATGGTCCTCACACACCCACAACTAGACTAGATAACATGGTGATTCCTAAACCATAAACGAAATGGGATGAACATGATAAAAAGTTGGCTCAGCTCAATGCTAAGGTCGTGAATGTTTTATATTGCTCATTGGATGCTAATGAATTTAATCGCATATCTACTTCTTTATCTGCTAAAGAGATTTGGGATAGATTAAAAGTTACCCATGAGGGTACTAATCAAGTGAAAGAATCTAAGATAAATATGATTGTCCTTAAATATGAATTATTTAAGATGGATGCTAGTGAATCAATTTCTGAAATGTTTACTAGATTTACTGATATCATAAACGAGCTTAAAAGCCTTGGTAAATCATATACTAATGTTGATCTTGTGAGGAAGGTACTGCGATCTTTGCCTAGGTCTTGGGAGGCCAAATCACTGCTATTCAAAAGGCAAAGGATCTTAATGTTTTACCCCTGGAAGAATTGTTGGGATCCTTAATGACTCATGAGCTTCAAATCAAACAACACACTGATGAGGACAAGTCAAAGAGAAGAAGGACTATGGCTCTTAAAATTTTTGAAGAAAGAGTCAGATGAATCTGAGGATGATAGTGATAATGAGGACATGGCCCTCATTACTAGAAAATTTAAGAGATTCATGAAAAGAAAAGTTTGAAGGAAAAAGGAAACCATTTACAAGAGGAGATGGGTATAAAGAAAAGGAAAAAGAAATTATCTGTTATGAATGCAAGAAGCTAGGGCACTTTAAATCGGAATGTCCACAACTAAAGAAAGGTCCCAAGAAATATAAGAAAAAGGCAATGATGGCTACATGGAGTGATTCTGAAAATTTAAGCTCCGAGGGAGAAGAAAAGAATGAAGTGGCTAATCTTTGCTTCATGTGAACAACGAGAAGGGAAGTCCAGTTTCTTTGATGATTTTTCATTTGAAGAACTACATGGTGCATTCTATGAGTTAGTTGATGGTTTTGCTAACCTTAGTTCCAAAAATAAAGATTTGAAAAATCAAATGCAAAACCTAGTTTTAGAAAATAATAAATATATTGAAGAAAATAATTTTTTGAAGAAAGAAAACAAAGATTTGAAAAATAAAGTTGACAGACTTAAACCTATAGTAGATAAATTTACTTTAAGTTCTTTAAAAATAAATATGATTTTAGATAGCCAAAAGCTATTTTTGACAGAGCAGGATTAGGATATAATCCTCTTAGAAAATAAAATCTTTGAAAAATATTTTCATACATGCTGGTCAATCTTCTAATATTGCTTGCTTTAAATGTGGTTTAAAGGACATAAGTCCTATGCATGTGATAGTATTAGAAAGGTTTGGGTTCCAAAAGGAACCATTTTTCTAATCCCAAAGGATCCAAGAAAGCTTGGGTACCTAAGAGCAAGATGACATTATGTTTGCAGGTGTGTCTTGCAACCCATGGATCTAAATAAAATGGTATCTTGATAGTAGGCATTCAAGGCACATGACTGTGATGAATCACAGTTCATCACTTTAGAAGTTAAAGATGGAGGTATAGTCACCTTTGGAGATAATGGCTAAGGTAAAATCATTGGAATTGGTAAAATTGGTATCACACCTCATACATATATTGAAAATGTCTTGTTAGTTAATGTTTAAAGCATAACTTGTTAAGTATTAGTCAATTATGTGACAAAGGTTTTAAAGTGATTTTTGAATTGTCTGTTTGCATTGTTTCAAATCATGCTGCTAATTGCATGAAACTTATTGGTCATAGGCATGAAAATTTTTATACTATTGATTTGAATAATTAAAATGACCATGACTTTGATTATTTAGTTGCTATGAATGCTAAAATTGCTGAATTGAGTTGGTTATGGCATCGTAGACTTGCACATGTTATCATGAATCTTCTTTCAAAACTACTTAAAAGGGATTTAGTCAAAGGTTTACCAAAATTAAATTTTGAAAAAGATAAGATTTATGATGCATGTCAACTAGAAAAACAAACTAGAGTTTCATTTAAATCTAAAAATATGATTTTAACTAATAAACCATTAAAATTATTGCATATGGATTTATTCGGACCAACTAGAACTACAAGTCTAGAAGGTAAGCATTACGGTTTTGTAATTATTGATGATTTCTCTCGATTTACTTGGGTTTTATTTTTAGCTAGAAAAGATGAAATATTTTCTGCATTTCAAAACTATTTAAAAAGATTACAAATGAAAAGGGATTTTCAGTTTTATCAATTCAGAGTAATCAAGAAAAAGAATTTAAAAATCATTTCTTTGAAAGTTTTTGCAAAGAGCATGGCATTAATCATAATTTTTCTGCACCTAGGACACCTCAACAAAATGGAGTTATAGAAAGAAAAATCGAACCTTGAAAGAAATGGCTCGAACCATATGTGTGAGAGCAATCTCCCAAAGTACTTTTGGGCAGAAGCAATTAACACCTCATGTTACATTTTAAACCAAGCCTTGATTAGACCTATTTTGAAAAAGACCCCTTATGAGCTTTACAAAAATTGAAAACCCAACATTGCATATTTTTGTATTTTCGGATGTCGATATTTTATATTGAATAATGGAAAATCAAATCTTGACAAGTTTGATCCAAAATATGATAAAGGTATTTTTCTTGGTTACTCTTCTTCTAGTAGAGCTTACAGAGTTTTCAACAAAAATACTTTAGTAATAGAAGAATTAATTCATGTCACTTTTGACGAAACTAATGATCTTCCAATGAGGGAGAGAAAGGCTATTGATGATGCAGGAGAAATTAAAAATCAAGTGAAGGAAATTACTTTGGAGGAAAAAGAAGACACAAATATTCAAACCAATCAAGAAAAGGTAAATCATGAAAAACCACAAGGTAATCATGACCTAGAAAAGGATTGGAGGTATGTACACAATCACCCTAAGGAATTTATTATTGGTGATATCTGGCATAGTATTAAAACTAGATTTTCATTTAAAGATACTTATAATAACTTAGCATTTGTATCTCATACTGAACCTAAATGTTTTGAAGATGCTAAAGATGATATAGAATGGATAAATGATATGCATGAAGAGTTAAATCAATTTGAAAGAAATAATGTATGGATACTAGTTAATAGACCACATGATCATCCAATATTAGGACTAAATGAGTATTTAGAAACAAGTTGGATGAGTATGGTAATATAGTTAGAAACAAAGCAAGACTAGTAGCTAAAGGTTATTGTCAGGAAGAAGGAATTGATTTTGATGAACTTATGCCCCTGTTGCTAGACTAGAAGCCATTAGATTGTTACTTGCTTTTGCATGCTTTATGAATTTTAAATTATATCAAATGGATGTTAAAAGTGCTTTCATAAATGGATATATTGCCAAACAAGTTTTGTCGAGCAACCACCAGGATTTGAGAATCACTTGTTTCCAAATCATGTTTTCAAATTGAACAAAGCATTGTATGGTTTGAAGCAAGCTCCTCGAGCATGGTATGAACGATTAAGCAAATTCTTGATTAGAAATAAATTCATTAGAAGAAATTTGATACAACACTTTTTATTAAAAGAGAAAATGATGATATGCTTATTGTCCAAATTTATGTTGATGACATCATTTTTGGTTCTACTAATAAAATATTATGTCAAAACTTTGCAAAGTTTATGCAGGGAGAGCTCGAGATGAGCATGATGGATAAATTAAACTATTTTCTTGAACTACAAATCAAGCAAAGTGATGATGGAACCTTTATTTTCCAAAGAAATATATCAAAGAAATGTTAAAAAAATTGGCATGGAGACTTCCAAGTATATCAGTACACCTATGAGCTCTTCTTGTAGACTAGACTCTTGTAGTACTAATAAAAGTGTTGATTTGAAATTATATAGAGGAATGATATGGTCTTTATTATATTTGACTGCTAGTAGGCTAGATATATTATTAGTGTATGCATGTGTGCTAGATATCAAGCTAACCCTAAGGAACCCCATTTATTAGCTGTTAAGAGAATTTTTAAATATTTAAGTGGTTCAGTAAACTTAGGATTATGGTATGACAAACAATCTAGCATAGACTTAATAGGGTACACTGATTCAGATTTTGCATATTGTAAATTAGATAGAAAATCTACTAGTGGAACTTATCAATTTATAGGTGTTAATTTAATCTCATGCTTTAGCAAGAAACAAACTTCAGTGGCACTGTCCATAGCTGAGGCTAAGTAATTGCGGCTGGAAGTTGTTGCACTTAAATCTTATGGATTAAACAACAACTAGAAGATTATGGCATCAAACTTAAAGATATTTCAATAAAATGTGATAATACTAGTGCTATCAATTTAACCAAAAATCCTATTCAGCACTCTAAGACAAAACATATAGAGATTAGGCATCATTTTATTAGAGATCATGTTAATAATAGTAATATTATGCTTAAGCATGTTTGTACTGATCTGCAGCTCGCTGATATTTTCACAAAACCCTTTGATGAATCAAAATTTTGTGAAATTAGAAGAGAGCTTGGTATGCTTGACCCTTCTATTTAAATGAGTCATCATGATTGTTTAATTTATATACACACTATTCTTATTGTGATTACATGAATTTTATGTCATATGAATTGCAACTGTTTGATCTTCATACTCCTTATTTTAATATTTTTATTGGATCACTTTCAAATTATTTTGGATGATGTAATGAATGAACAAAATCTTTTTTCTGGTATTTTAATCGGTCTACCGGTTTTCATGTTTTGGTATTCCACTTTTTGTCAACCGGTCTTCTAGTTTTCCTATTTTGGAATACCAACTTTGCATTATTGGCTTTCCAAAATGGAGATAGGAACCGGCTGCCTTAAGAACCTGTGTCTTGCCATTTTATTTTCCCAAGCCAAACCATGCCCCATTCCCCTCTCTTCCAAAGCCAGACGTCTTCTTCCCATTCCCTTCAAGCTTTCACTCTTCATCCTCTTCAAATTCCCTTGCTTTCTTTGGATCAATGGCTCCCAAAGGTAAATCTTTGCGTGGATCATCATCCCGAGGCATTAGTGAGTGCTCTCCTTCTAATCCTTCTAGCTTTCAATCTATGATTAGAATATCTGTAGCATTTGAAAAAATTGTTGATTTTGAGTTTCTAGCTTCTGAAAATTTTCATTAGAGAAAATTTAGCATATCAAGGTTGGAAACACTTACTTAAGACAAACCTACCCATTTACCCCGATCTTGTTAAAATCTTTTATCATAATATTAGTTTTGGAAATGATAGAGTAACTTCTATTGTTAAAGGTGTTAGAATCGAATTTGATGAAAATTTCTTGAGTCAAATTTTGAACATTTCAAGTACTGATCTTAGTGATGATACTCTTGAACATAGGAAGTATAAATTAGAAACTGTTCTGGATATTGATGATGCTTCTAATATTGATAGTGTTTTTGCTAAAGATCTGAATGCAGAAATGAGATTACTTCATAGTATTGTTTCTCACTGTCTTACTTCTAGGAGTGGTAGCTTCGACTATGTAAATGACCGAGGCTTAACTTTCATGTTTCATATTGTAACTCAAACTCATCTACACCTGCCTAGAAAAATGATTTATGTGATGAGAGAGGCTGTTAGTAGATCTAGAGCTGCCCTACCCTATGGTCTACTTCTTACCCATGTATTTAATTATTTCGATGTTGATGTTAGGGGTGAGAATGTCTACCACCTTAGTGATAATGATGTTTACAATGAGCATGTCTTAATTCGTATGGGTTTTGCTAAGGTAGATGGCCTTTGGACTAGGAGCAAAGGAAAAATGCAACTAATTCATGCACCTGTCCAGGGAAGCAATCTACTGTGCCTCAGAAATTTTTCACTGAACATCAAAGTTACCCTTCTGTTTTGCTGAAAATCAAAATTATCCTTCTGATTCTAATGTACCTTAGAATTTTACTTTTATGTTTATTGATCCTCCTATAAATTACACTTACATGTTTGCTGAACAGGGTTTTATGCCTATGGACCCAATCCTTCTATTAATATTAATCCTTCTTTTATTAACAATCCTACTGCTGATCCGAATCCACCCAATGTTCCACCACCCGCTCAAAATCCTTTCCAACCCAGTCATCCTATGGTTACCAAAATAGACTCTGATAATATGGAGACTTTGGTTCGTAGGATTTCTGATGTTGTTTCTCTTGGTGGATATGTCAATAGTTCATCTTCTTGTTCTTCTGATACTACCATGATTCTCCACATATCTTCAATGTTCTCTACCCTAAGTAAAATCAAATTAATCCTATATGATTTACAACGCAGTGTGACCATCATTAAAGGAAAAGCTTTCAATTATGGTACTATGATGGACATTTCTAATTTCTTTGCCGAGTTAGGCAAGCTGAGAAAGGATGTAAACTCTTTGTTGGATAGTGCTGGCATTGCAAGTAATGAGATGTCTTCTTTTAGATTGCAAAATGTCAAGGCCCAGTGTGCTCTTGATAGTTATTCTAGGCTCATTACTGAGTACCACAATATGCAACAAGAAATTCAATCTTTTATATTTCAGTTGTCTCCTAATGTTGAAGACCCCACTCGACGTCCTGCCCCTCATTTGAGGTCATCTCGTCCTTCCAGACGTGCTCATGGATCTTCTTTGTCTTCTCGCGTTGATATCATAGACTAATGATGCTTCTAGATTTTTGCTTATGCTGCTCCTTCCTATGTTACTTCTGTTATTATGGACTTATGTTGTTTTGAAACTATGTTTCTTATTTATTATGTTTGTATGGATTGTATAACTGCGCTTACCATTGCAAACCAATGTGTATATTGGCTTATAAGTTATTAATGACATGTTTGTATGGTTTGTAAGATTTGTTTAATTTCATCTGCACTTCACAATATCTGCTTAATGTTAAAAATTTTATGCTTATCATTATTTGCTATACTTTATTCATTTCATTGAAGAAAAGACATACAGTAATAGATATAAACTCTTTCACTTTCTTTTGATTAATGATAAAAAGGAAAGAAACGGAAAGCATACACTCTGATTTTAAAAGCCTTTATAAATTTTTTTTTTGAAATAAAATGCACTTCATAATCATGGGGGAGAAATAAAAGACACACATTCTGACTTTCAACATTATATTTCGAAAACTTGTTTTAAAAAATGAAACGGGAGAAATGGAAAGCACACACTTCACAATTTTAAAGCTTTCATACATTCTATTTTTTTTCTAGAAAAATCAAATGAATATTTTGAAAACTTCATTGTATCAAAACCAAAGGGGAAGTTTTGCAAGATATAATATTTTTTTAAAAATCAAGTTTTGGCACGTTACACATACATTTTGGCACGCACTATCTTATGCTTCAGAGTTACAAGGAATGCTTTGATTGAATTACTTATTTCTTATTGAATACTTAATGTTTTTGTTATCATCAAAAAGGAAGAGATTGTTGACCCCATATTGATTTTAATGAAATGTAAAATAATTAAGTATTGTGCTAATATTGTATCTGTCAAGTTCAATCAATTTCAGGTTATTCATCATAGAATATTACTCTTCATTTATCCTAAGTATATTGTAATTCATAATATAAGGTAATACGGTTCATTTGACAAAATGACTTTCAAGTTTAATTATATTTGCATTGTCTTGAATTGAATTCAATTATCCTACAAGTTCCTATTTGTAAATCTATTTTGAATCATCACTGGATTATGTTCTTAAACTATCTGTATTTCTATTACCTTCGGATTGGATGCTTAATGCTTGAATCTTGGGTTACCAATCTTTAATTTGGAATACCAAATTCTAATGCCTTCGAATTGGATGCTTAATGCTTGAATTTTGGATTACCAATCTTTGATTTGGAATACCAAATTCTGTTGCCTTTGATTTGCATTCGAGTTGCCTTTGGTTGCCTTCGGTTGTTGGCTTACTTAGCTTGCATGTATTTATTATCTAATGGCTGGTTCCTTATAATTGGATTTTGGGAATGCCTTGATAATTCAAACTTGGCATGCTAGATGTTGGAGTTGGCATACTAAGTTTTCCGCACCTTCTGTCGGTTCCCTGGTGCTTCATTATAGCATGCTAATTTATGATTCTAGCATGCTAGTTTGGAATTTTGGCTTGCTGATTTACTTGCTCATTCGACTGATGGTTTTTGGATAAAAAGTTGGAATGCTAACTTTCTTTTCGGCATGCTAGAATTCAAAGTCGGGCTGCCAGATTTTTAAGATCCTTTGTTGGAAGTTTAAGAGCTCTAAATTAGAATGCCAACTTATCTTTTGGCATGCTAATTTTCATAAGCTCACAGCTGGGTTTCTTGTGATTCAAAAAATTAGAATGCTAACTTTCCTCTTGGCATACCGATTTCATTCGTTGGAATGCCAATTGTTAAAATACTTCGGTTGGTTCCCTGATTCTAAAATCTCAGCAGGTTACCGTTTGAATTTTGGCATGCTACTTTAACATTTTTAGCATACCGACTTTTGGTTTTTAGAATGCCAATATTTTTTAAGTCTTTGGCTAGCTTCTTTGTGCTATATGTTGGAATGCTGATTTTTTGCTTTTAGCATTCCAACTCGTTGCCTCCTCTTGGATGGTTCCATTCCGTGTTGATTCGTTTGGATACCAATTTGTGTAGATTGAAATTATACTTCTCCTATTGTTACCATTTGGAATTTCTTTTCATGGCCTTCTCTTAGCCGGTTCTCTCTCTCTCTCACTCCCTTCTCTATTTACAACGGCTATATCTTCATGTTCTTGTTATAAATAGTGGAGATAAACAATGTTTCAGAGTGAAGAAAGCGATAGTGATTTTGAAAAAGAAAATCAAAAAAATATCAAAAAAATATTGAGAGAAAAATCATTTGAAAGAGAGATTTGTTTGAGGATTATTGGAGCATTGCTTTGATTATTTTTCAACCTACCAAAGTTCATTTATTGTTGATTCTTCAAGTGGTCTTAAAGCTCCATCTACCCTCATTGAAGAGCATTCAAAGCTACTTCTATTGTGCTGCTGCATTTATTAAAGAAAGAAGCAACTTTGGGATTAGCTCTTCAAGTTGACAAGTATTTCTATTGCTTAAATTTGCTCATATCTAGGAGATTATAGTATTAAATATTCTATCACCTGTGGTTTGATTTGTTTCACAGTTGTGAAAAGTGTTTGAGTAGAGGTCTACCCGGATTTGTATTTGTAAGGCTTGCTTATACCCGAAAACAAGTGTTGCTAGCTAGATTGGCTAGTGATGATTTATTTGTAAGGCTTGCTTATGCCTGGAAATAAGTATTGCTAGCTAGGTTGGCTAGTGATGATTAGTGGAATACCCAAGGTGTTCTTGGGGAGTGGATGTAGGTGCAGGGTTGGCACCAAATCACTATAAATATTGTGTGATTGATTGCGATATATTTTTTGTGATTGATTGCGTACTAGATTCACTTCACTACACGATACTCATTTATAAAAGAACATAAGTGCACATACTTGATAGCGATTAAATTTTTAAGAAACCCAATTCACCCTCCCTCTTGGATTGCTAGATCTGGGCAATAGATATAATAAAATTTATCCCACAAAAATTTTTATTATATTTATATAATTAATTAGGATAAAATATTAAATTATATTTTTCTAATCTACCCACAGGAATTAAAAAGAAGGAACATAATTTGATAGTTTTATCATACAGACTTTAGTGAATCTAATTGAATTAGAGCTTTAGCCCACTGGCAAGATTTATGTCAGTAGATTCACTATTTTATATTTATATAATTAATTAGGATAAAATATTAAATTATATTTTTCTAATCTATCTATAGGAATTAGAAAGAAGAAAAATAATTTGATAGTTTTATCATACAGACTTAAGTGAATCTAATTGAATTAGGCTTTAGCCCATAGGAAAGTTTTTATTTAGTAGATTCATTATTTTCTAAATACATGATTTACATTGGTAAAGCATTTTTATTAGCCTTAATTTTTTATAATAAAAATGTATATTTAATTTTGCAGTTATGCAACCTGTAAATTTCTTTGATATAAAATGTGACATACCTAAATTGAGGGGTGATAACTATAAGATTTGGACTGAGAGAATTCTTCTTCATTTGGGCTGGATGAACATTGATTATACTATAAGGAAGGATGAACCACCTTCAGTAACTCAGACCAGCACTCCTAGTGAGATTGTGATTTATGAACGTTGGGAGCGATCCAATCGCTTGAGCGTAATGTTCATAAAGATAAAAATCTCTGTTGGTATACGTGGTTCAGTCGATAAGCAAGAATGTCAGGAAGCTACTAAAGGCCATTGATGAGCAATTCAATACTTCAGTCAAAGCTCTTGTCTGTTATGAATCTAATATGGCTGATGTTATTTATAACACATGATGGATTGATTCTAGTTCTACAATCCACATTTGCAATTCTTTGCAGGATATGCAAAACCTAAGAAAGCCAAAAGGAAGTGAGCTATATATCTCTTTAGGAAACAAGATGTGCTCACATGTGGAAGCTATAGAAACATGCACTTTAGTTCTTAGTGGTGGTTTTATTTTAAATTTGGAAAGGACCTTTTATGTACCTAGTTTTTCTAGGAACTTAATTTCAGTTTTAAGACTACCTTTGGGTTATTCCTTCAACTTTTCAGATACTTCTTCTAGTTTATATTATAAATCTTAACATGTTGGGAATTATATTTTGTCTGATGGTCTTTTCTATATTAATTTGCAAAATAATACCACCATGATATGATGCATGTTAGGACTGGCATGAAAAAATATGTTGTAAATGATAACTCTTCTATGTTGTGGCATCGAAGATTGGGACATATCTCCGTAGATAGAATCAAGAGGTTAGTGAATGAAGGAGTATTCAATACTTTGGACTTCACTGACTTTGACACTTGTGGACTGCATTAAGCACAAGCAGACCAATAAGTCAAAGAAAGGTGCCAAGAAGAGTTTAGACCTATTAGAGATCATACACACGGACATTTGTTATCCGAATATAGATTTTCATGGTCCGAAATACTTTATCTACTTCATTGATGACTACTCACGATTTATGTATCTCTACTTGCTTTATAACAAGAACGAAGCATTATATGCCTTTAAGGTGTTCAAGGCAGAAGTAGAGACACAATGTGGAAAATAAATCAAAATTGTGAGATCTGATAGAGGAGATGAGTATTATGGGAGATACACAGAGGATGGACAAATGCCTGGTCCATTTGCAAAGTTTCTTCAAAAATATGGGATTGTTGCCCAATACAGTTTACCTGGCTCACCTGATCAGAATGGTGTAGCAGAGAGAAGAAACCAAACATTAATGGATATGGTGAGGAGCATGATTAGGAGCTCCAAACTATCTAAGTCCTTATGGATAGAAGCTCTCAAGACATTCGTGTACATATTGAATCGGGTTCCAACCAAGGCTGTTTCTAAAATGTCATTTGAGTTATTTAAAGGTTGAAAACTAAGTTTGCGACATGTATGCGTATGGGGATGCCCATGTGAAGTGAGAGTATACAATCCACAAGAGAAAAAGCTGGACCCTAGGACCATTAGTAGGTATTTTGTTGGATATGCCGAGAGGTCCAAGGGATATAGATTTTACTGTCCATATCACATAACTAGGATTGTGGAATCAAGAAATGCCAAATTTCTTGAGAATGACTTGATCAGTGGGAGTGATCAATTGCTGAGCATGATTCCTAAAAGAGAACATTCTGATGCTCAACCTTTCACTTCAAGTAACAGACTGATTATCGTTCATAGTGCCCCTCAAGATCAAACGGGCATTATACAACCAGTCGTTGAAATTTTATAATTTGCTGATAATGAACTTGTAGATCCAGTCTCTCATGAGTTACTAGAGATAGTTGAACAATCAACTTTTCCAGAGAAGGTTGTTATAACATTAAGAAGATCTACAAGAGAAAGAAATCAGCAATTTCCAGTGACTATATTGTGTATTTTCAAGAGTCGGACTATAATATTGGAGCTGAAAATGATCCTAAATATTTTCATAAGCCATGAATTGTAAGAAATCCAATTTATCATATAATGCTATGAAAGATGAGATGAATTCTATGGCATTTAATGGATTTTGAGATCTTGTTGAGTTGCCCAATGGAGCAAAAGCTGTTGGTTGTAAATGGGTTTTTTAAGACCAAGAAAGACTTGTTAGACAATATTGAGCGATGTAAGGCAAGACTCATTGCTAAGGGATTCACTCAAAGTAAGAGAATTGATTACAAGGAGATATTTTGTTATATATCTAAGAAAGATTCCTTCCGCATTATCATGGCACTTGTTGCGCATTTTGACTTAGAGCTGCAACAAATGGATGTGAAAACTGTATTTTTTAATAGAGATCTAGAGGAAGAGGTTTATATGAAACAACCCAAAGGTTTTTCCTCTAGTAATAATGAGCAATTGGTATGCAAGCTTAAGAGATCTATATATGGGTTGAAACAAGCCTCTCGACAATGGTACTTAAAATTTTCATAATGTGTTTTTTTATTTGGATTTGTAGAGAACATCATGGATCAATGTATATACCAAAAGGTCAGTGGGAGCAAAATTTATTTTTGATCCTATATATAGACGATATTTTACTTGCAACCAATGATAAAGGTATGTTACATGAGGTGAAACAATTTTTCTCTGAGAATTTTGACATGAAATATATGGGTGATGCCTCTTATGTCATTGGCATTAAAATTTAAAGAGACAGACTTCGAGGTGTTTTAGGTCTATCTCAAGAAACCTATGTCAACAAAATCTTAGAGAGATTTTTGATGAAAGATTGTTCACCGAGTATAGCTCCCATAGTCAAGGGTGACATATTCAATTTGAGTCAGTGCCCAAGGAATGATTTTAAGAGGGAGGAAATAAAAAATACTCTATATGCCTCAGCTGTTGGTAGCTTGATGTATACTCAGGTTTGTACAAGGCCTGACATAGCATTTGTAGTTGGGATATTGGGAAGATATCAGAGTAATCTAGGTTTAGACCACTGAAGAGCTGCTAAAAGGTATGAGGTACATATCTGACTACTACCTCTACTACATATATATATATATATATATATATATATATATATATATATATATATATATATATATATATATATGCAAGCAGAGTTCATTCTTGTTTGAGGCTATATTATCGATGGTTATCTCAGAACGATTCTGAGATGTTTGCGGAAGCGAGATAAGGATCAAATCACATATCTTAGCAGAAATAAGATAAGGGGATCAAATCACATATATTAAAAATTTGAGTTAGCGCGATCTATACCCGTATTAATTAAATAACAAGAACAATAAGGAGATTAATAAATTTACCTTTCGTTCTCCATTAACACTACCTTGGAATCACCAAATCCTTTTGATCACCACGGATTTTTTCAAACATTCTTCAGATTATGATGAACACGAACGAGTGGGCGTTCCTTTTGATTTGGGTTGAGATTACCCAACTGAATTTAATTTACTTTTTATTCTCAACTCATGAGACAAAGTGAAGTTGAAGGAGGAAACTCTGGTTGATTATTATTGTCCGATGTTCTTCTCTGTCTCTCGTGAATCTTATATTCAAACTATCAACCTCTTTCATTAATTAATCAATTAATTAATATTTAAAGATCACTTCCAACTCTTAGAATTACTTTAACGTATCTCAATCCAACAACCAATTGTTGGTTAGATATATTTATCATACGACGTTACGGAAGAGAGAAAAGGCTCTCTCACGATCCCATATTTATTTTTCCAACAACTAAATAATTTCTACATAGACTCTTCTCGTGGAATATGCTTCCCAAGCACACCATATAATGGAAATTAATCCAATTAATTTCTATATGAAAAATAATTTAGAATTCTCAATTCCAAATTTATAACTCAACCCAACATATCATAAAGTTCACATAATTTAATGAAACCATCCAGAGGAACTATGGACATTATAATTCTAAGCTCCAATAATTTTGACATTCAATTAACACCTTAATTAAAATATCAAAATTATTAATTCCAAATTACTCCACTAAAAATTTGAAATTGCACTCTTAAAATTATAAAATTAATTATATTCATAAGGATTTGAATCGTCCATTGATATAGTCACTGCATATAAATCAATCCTCCATAAACAGTTCATGATTAAAGCTAGGCATTTTCCGTTAACCTCTTTAATCACATCTTTATCCATAAGTACTATTGATTCTATAATGAATAATATATTCATGATCCAATCATAAATTGAGTGTTCTTATTATTCAAGTCCCGAATCAACATTTATAGGAACCATCCATCTGACTTCTTTACGAAGGAATGGATTTTATCTTGTATATTAATATTCCTAACTACTTATGTTATTATATTTTCAATATACCAAGAATTTGACACTATATTTTTGTGTCATTACACGCTAAGTCAAAAAATATAATACAATAAATAGGAGTCTATTAATTACTTAGAATTAAGATCGATTCACATATGACCATCACTGATTAATTTTGAATTCTCTATTTTAACAATGGAATTTATTAGAGATTCATAATTAATCATGTTCCAGTCCTATATAATCAAATTATATAAAGCACTTTATTCCGATAATCTCATTATCAACAATCCGGATAAGATCGTTTCATTCAGAATGTAATGAACCACGCTAGTAATTTTAAATTAAAGATCTCGATTGCAACTTTAATTTATAATTATGGACAAATTTAGATTATTTTACTTTAAATATTATCCTCTGTATATAACACTTATATACAATATTTAAATTTACATTTAAATAATCCATGGATTTTTGATATTTATAAAGCATCATAACATGAATGCAAGTATAATATTAAAAAAATTTCTCAAATATTCAGCAAAATAATAAATGTCATTTGTTTATAGGCACATATCCCAACATCTCCCACTTTCCCTAAAGCAAATGCGACATGTCTCTAAGTCACATCCCATCAAGATGTAGCTCAAAACCTCGAGCCGATAATGTCTTAGTAAATGGATCAGCTATATTGATCGCAGAAGCGATCTTCTCAATTGAAACGTCTCCTCTACTGATAATCTCTCTCACAAGGTAAAATTTTTCTCTATATGCTTTCCTTTACATTGGTTTCTGGGTTCCTTGGCATTGGCTACTGCGCCACTGTTGTCACAGTAGAGTCTAACTGGTTCATGCATATCTGAAACAACTTCTAGATCTTTCAAGAATTTCGAAGCCAGACTGCCTCCTTAGCTGCTTCACAAGCCGCTACATATTCAGCCTCCATGGTTGAGTCAGCAATGCAGGTTTACTTGATGCTTCTCCATATAATGGCTCCTCCTTCCAAAGTGAACACCGCTCCAGAAGTAGACTTCCTAGAGTCTCTATCTGGTTGAAAATCAGAATATGTATATCCAACAGGAATCAAATCCCTATTAGAATATACCAGCATATAGTTTCTCGTACGCCTCAGATATTTTAGAATATGCTTGGCTGCAACCCAATGATCTAATCCTGGGTTTGACTGGTATCGGCTAACCACTCCCACTGCAAAGTAGATGTCGGGTCTTGTACACAACATTGCATACATCAAACTACCAACTGCCGAAGCATATGGAATCCATCTCATATCTTCCTCCTCTTGTTGTGTTTTAGGACACTGCTCTTAGAAAGATGAACTCCATGTCGAGTAGGTAAATTACCTTTCTTAGAGTTTTGCATTGCAAATTTGACAAGCACCTTGTCAATATACGATGCCTGAGACAACGCCAAAAGCCTATTCTTGCGATCCCGTATAATTTGGATGCTAATAATGTAGCTTGCTTCTCCCAAATCCTTCATTTGGAATTGGCTGGCTAGCCAGTTCTTTATTTTGGATAGAGATCCTACATCATTCCCAATGAGTAAAATGTCATCCACATAAAGAACTAAGAAGACCACTTTATTTCCTTCCTTTTGCTTATAAACACAAGGTTCACCTAAATTTTATTCAAACCATAACATTTTATGGCTTCATTAAATCTGATGTTCCAAGATCT
>UESW01004162.1:0-70568 GCA_900491605.1 Calamus simplicifolius
TAAAATATTGCAACGTAGTTAAATACATCGCAAATTAATTAAAAAATTAATTATTTTAAACGCATTAGCGACGCAATAAATCAGAAAATTAAAAAAATAATTTTTAACGTTGCGACGCATGTATTGCATCGCAATATTTTTTTTTAAAAAATAAATTTATAAAAAAATTAAAAATAAAACATTGCGATGTAATTTCTTGCGTCGCTATTATTTTTAGAGAAATTATTTTTTATCAAATTTAATTATGAAATAAAAATATTGCGATGCAATTAAATGCGTCGCAAGTTTTTTAAAAAATTTAATTATGTTAAATAGCGATGCATTAGCGACGTAATAAACCAAAAAAAAAAAAAATATGTATTGCATCGCAATGTTTTTTTTAAATAAATTTTATTAAAAAATAAAAATAAAACATTGCGACGTAACTTTTTGTGTCATAATTATTTTTAGAGAATTTAATTTTTATAAAATTTAATTATGAAATAAAAATATTGCGATGCAGTTAAATGTGTTGTAAATTAATTAAAAAAATAATTATTTTAAATAGCGATGCATTAGGACGTAATAAACTAGAAAATTTAAAAAAAATTAATTTTTAGCGTTGCGACGCATGTATTGCGTCGTAATTTTTTTTAAAAAAAATAAATTTTATAAAAATATTAAAATAAAACATTGCGACGTAACTTCTTGCGTCGCTATTATTTTTAGAGAAATTAATTTTTATCAAATTTAATTATGAAATAAAAATATTACGACGCATTAGCGATGCATTTTCCAGAAAATAAAAAAAATATCCCGTCGGATATTGCTGCCAAAAGCAACGCAATTATTGGCATCGCTATTTTCTCAATAAATAAAAAAAATTTGTTAGCGACGGATTAGCGATGCATAATTGAGTCGCTAATCCTTATTATATTTTTTAAAAAATAGCGAGGGATTAGCGATGCAAAATTGCGTCGCTAATCCCTAATATATGCTATCGCGCCCGACCCCCCCCCCCCCCCCTCTTCTTCTTCCTCTCCCTAAACCCTAGCCACCGTCCCCTCCTCCGGCTCCCTCCGCCCCCTCCCCCGGCGCAAGCAGCCTACCGGCGGTGACGCCCCCCCCCCCCCCGGCGCTCATCACCCCCGGCGGCGTCCCCGATTTCGCAAGGTAAGCCCCCCCGGCCCCTCCCCCCCGCCCCACCCTTCCATTTCCGGCCACGGCCGCCGCCATCGCCGGCGCTGGCCTGGCCACCGTGGGGTTTTTCCCCCTTCAGCGGTGGCCTGGCCACGGTGGCCAGGCCACCATTTTTTAAAAAAAAGAAAGTCAGGGTGGGGTTTTTCCCCCACCCCTGAAGCCATGGCCACGGCGGCGGTCGTGGCCGTCGTCTCAGGCCACGCTCGCCGCCGTGGCCGGCAGTGGCCAGGCCACGGTGGCCAGGCCACCATTTAAAAAAAAGGAAGTCGGGGTGGGGTTTTTCCCCCACCCCTGAGGCCACGGCCGCAGCGGCGGCCATGGCCGTCGTCTCAGGCCACGACACTGCAGTGGCCGGAGACGACGGCCACGGCCGCCGCCGGTGGTGGCCTGGCCACGGTGGCCAAGCCACCGTTTAAAAAAAAAGGAAGCCGGGGTAGGGTTTTTCCCCCACCCCTGAGGCCACGGCGGCGGCCGTGGCCTTCGTCTCAGGCCACGCGGCAGTGGCCGGAGACAACGGCCACGGCCGCTGCCGTGGCCAGCGGTGGCCTGGCCACGGTGGCTAGGCCACCATTTAAAAAAAAAAAAGAAATCGGGGTGGGGTTTTTCCCCCACCCCTGAGGCCACGGCCACGGCGGCGGCCGTGGCCGTTGTCTCAGGCCACGATGCGGCAGTGGCCGGAGATGACGGCCATAGCCGCCACCATGGCGAGGCCACCGTTTTTTTAAAAAAAAAGAAGTCGGGGTGGGGTTTTTCCCCACCCCTAAGGCCACGGCGGTGGCCTGGCCACGGTGGCCAGGTCACCGTTATTAAAAAAAAGGGATGGTGTTTATAAACTCAATTTTAGATGAAATATTATAACAATTTGCATGTGATCTAGAATCTTGTAATGCATAATTTAAAATCTATTTATTTCTTGAAATAATGTTCATGATATATTATTATTAAAATGCTTATCATGCAATTTATTTGTTTTTGATAGTTTAGATGATTAAATTTTTAATGATTTTATATTTCTTTATTACCTGTTATATTTTAGCTTAGCAAATTTTAATATTTAGTTTTTAAATATTGTCACAATCATTTTCTTAGCAAATTAGAAAAAAATTTAGAATATTCATGTTCTTCAATTGAAAGAAATTTGATATAGCAAACCATAATTTGATATAATTCCTCAAATTCTAAACCAATTAATCAAAATAAATTCGATATCATGGATGAAAAATGATATAGCTCATTTAGAACGTTCTAAATTTAATGCAGGAATATTAAATTTGATATAGTGAACTCAGAATCAAGTAATGAAAGAATTTATATTGAATGTAATTTGAGTTATTAGATTGGATTTATATTCAGTTTAGGCCAGGTTGAATCCATTTTTACTTATCTAAAGTAAATCCATATGACATACATGCTATGTCAAGTTCGTTCTTTAATTTTTCATACTATTTCTCACAACACTATAACCTTTAGACCCATTTGAGACTTTGTAAGACTTAGTCTTGCAAAGTCTCAAATTGTCCTAGTGGACAGTTTGAGATTATTTTTTGCGATATGTTTATCTGCTATTCATCATCGTTAATTGAGCTGGCAATTTGTATATCCTCCTACGTTCTCCTAGTGTGGCATATAAGCCACACATTTGGGAGAACATATGGGGAATTGCTGCCGAAATTTCAACGTAATCGATGATAATTTCTAGCAGAATAACATATCGCATAAAATAATCTTGAATGGGATAGGGCCTTACCTAAGTCCTAGTAGAGTGAAAGTGGAATTCATTTAGGACACTTGCTTACTTGTGAAGTCTAATGATTGAACGGACCCCGGTCTTGGGCCTCGGTTGTGATAGACAACGATAGATGGATCATCAATCAAATTGCCATTCGGCAGAAGTTAGAAACGGAGTTCGCTTATTGGTTTTATGAATTTGTGAGTACTATTACTCAATCAATTACAATAATGGCTTTTATTTTTTGAATTTATTGTTAATAGCTTATTAATTTATAGGTTCACAACTGACAATATTTGCATTAAATGTCTAGCACAGTGGCCATTGAAGACTGGCTATTTTGTTAATGGATATAAATTTCAAATTGAACCACTAGCATCTTCAAGAGGGACGCAGAATTGGGGCGTATGTGTTAAAGGAGAAAGTGCTGGAGCAAATATGCAGGATTATTACGGAAAGTTAGTAGAGGTGGTCGAAGTTGAATATCCCGGTTGGCCTATGAAACGAACTGTATTGTTTCGTTGTGATTGGTTTGATCCAACAATTCCTGTCGGTAAAAGGGTTCATAACGACTACAATCTACCCTTGACGAACATAGCCCTGCTGCGTCACATCCCACTACCAGGCCTGACGCACGGACTTCCGCCTCTCCAGGCATCGACGCTCACCCTGTATTTTCCTCTACCCGATCGGCGCAGACCTCTGAGAGTTCTTTTATGGTCGGTCGCACCGTACTTCGATTGGATACCGATGGGATGTAAGTATATACTAATTGTAACTATATGTTTATGTTTTTAAGTTAATTACTTATTTTAATTATTTTTTTAACAGCTTTATTGAGCAGCATACTGTTTCAAGCCGGATCAGCTCTATATTTCAGAGCAGTGCTGATCCCAGTGGCTACGATTGGCACCATGTATCTGTGGCCACGAGGGAGTTTTATTTTTCAGAGTTTCAAGTAAACTGTTTAAATACATTTTAAACTGATATAAAATTTTCTTATCTTTATATATTCTGAAACTAACTGTTTATTTCAATGCAGAAAAAGTTTACATGGGACCCTACCATCCATGATACCATTAGGCAGCATGGAATGCTCTTGCGGCACGCCGATACTCCGACATGCTTTATCGTTGGAGGAGTTCGGGTGACTGTCCAGGGCATGTGCCGAAGGGTATTTGGGCCAGCTGGCAGCAAGCGTGGTAGTCCGAGGCATGGATCAAGAGGTCCGCATCAGCCAGCATGAACCGCCGATCTGAGGAGGGCGGTCGTGGCATGGGCCTCTCCTGTCACACTGCTGGTTTCATTTCTATTCAGGAGCACAGGCATCGTATGGTAAGAAACCATAAACAATTCAAATACTAATTTAGTCATTAACAAATACTTGCATTTATATTCTTTCTTCTGCTTTTGTAGTCCGAACAGGAGAGCAGAGATCCTGGTGAGTTTCGTCTATTCAGGGCGACACACATAAGGAAGAACGGTTCCTGGGTCGATACACGATCACAGAAGATTGGGGTAAGAAATTAGATTTATATTTTATTTATTTAATTTCTAATATTTTATTTAGCTTTATATATTGATTCATTTGTCATTGATTTTATAACTTAAAGGCACGAGTCGAGGAGCTGCAGTCTCAGGCTTCGCAGGTCGACTCTACTGATGGGGGGCCGCCCGTCGAACTCTCACCAGAGGAGAGTCGACGTGTATTTTTTGATGCTGTTGGTGCCCAGCCGCGAGACCGTAGGGTCTATGGTTTGGACACCAGAGCTTTCAGATATTTTCTCTATCAGGGCTCCAGTTCGTATGGTTCTGGCGATATTCCTTCCAAGCAGATAGACGATATCCGGAGATCTATCAAGGAGAAAGTTCGCGAGGAGGTTCGGGAGGAGTTCTCAGAGATGAGAGAGCAGATGCGTCAGTTGCAGGATTTAATTCCTCACCTGTCGCAGGGTTCATCCCAGCCTCCACAGCCGCCTGCAGACACATGATGTTTTTTTTTTCACTACTTGATATTTTTTTTTATTTTTTCTATTTTGTATATGAAAATTTTAAATAATTAATAAAATAAATTTTTATCTATTTTTGAAAATTTTGTAATGGTTGTTTTGGTCAATTGTATTAGAAATTACATTGAATTAGCAAGTTTAATTTATATTATTTAATTTTAAATAAATTAATTAATTTACTTTAAAAATAAAAATTAATTTATTTTGCTTTTCTAAAAAAATTAATTATTTAATTAGCGATGCTATTTTTCATCGCAATTAATTTAAAAAAATTAATAATTATGTTATTTTAATTTTTTTTAAAAAAATAAATTAACTAGTTAGCGATGTAATTGTGACAAGATTTTACGTCACAAATATTTTAAAATTTTTTTTTTTATAGTGATGCATTAGTATGCATCATAATTATTTTTAAAAAATTAAAAATTAATTTATTTTATTTTTTTAAAATATAAATTCATTAATTAGTGATGCTATTTTTTGTCACAATTAATTTAAAAAATTTAAAAATATATTTGTTAATTTTTTTAAAAAAATAAATTTATTAATTAGCGACACAATTGCGACGAGATTGTCCATCGTAACTATTTTTTAAAAAAATTATTTTTCAATTAGCGACGCATTTAGTATGCATCGCAATATTGCGATGCAATTAGTTACGTCGTAATATATTGCGACGCATTTAGTGTGTCACAGAGAGTCGCTGTTAAGCGATGCAACTGCGATAAATTGAGGTTGCGACGATCATTTTAGCGATGCCTTAATTGCGTCGCTAAACAAGCTATAGCGACGCATTAGCGATGCATTTGGACGTCGCTATATTTTAATTTTCTTGTAGTGTTTTCAAGATTTGATTTAATTTTTAAATTTAAAAAAAAAGTCAATACATATTTTCTATCTCTAGTTCGTTTATAAAGACATGGTAATAGTTTAAAATCTTTTGATCACGTATTAAAATTAAAGCAATGATTTTTTAAATCAGTAGTAATCTAGCTACATCATGAAAACATTTTCAGTTCTCATATCATCGCTATGATCCAAAGTTTTGCACATCAATATAGAAGTATAATAGTTGTTGCTGCTGAAATCTTATCCCCTGACTAGGGTGCGCTTGGGTCTTCGAGATGGGCTTCCTCCTGGGCAGACCTGCAAAACAATCCTCGCGCGAGAGGCATTGTGGGTGGCCCTCTGCGGAAGACCCTCCGACGCTCAAGTCAGTGGAGATCGACAGTCAACAAAAATAAGGAGAAGGCTCTCACTGAAGAGTCTCTCCCAGGGCTCTGAGCAGAGCGATAATGGCGGAAAATAAAGGCAGTGAGCGGGTGTGTGCATGAGAGATGGCATACCTGAGGGGATCTGAGGTTGTGGTGTTTATAGAGGGTCACCTGGTTGCTTGGGAGCGTCGTGGGTCCAAAGGCCGTTGAGATCTGAATCCAGTTTGTTATGGGATTAGTAGGATTCGTATATGGTTAGTTAGTGGATCGACGGCTGGGAGAGCTTGTTGACATCTCAAGATTTGGTGGGAACATAGGCCCCAGGGCTCTAGGCCACTTTCAGACATGATTCTTGTTTGGAATCTCACTATTTTAAGCTTTCCCGCCCCGAATTTCGCAGAGATGCAGGTATCGCTCGGGCTGGGCCGAGTGATAGAAGAAATCGGCTAGAAAGGCCGGATGATGAGATGGCTCGGTTAGGGCCAAGAGACAATAGCTCGGCTCGAGGGGCCGAGAGACGATAGACAATAGCTCGGCTCGAGGGGCCGAGAGACGGTAGACGATAGCTCGGCTCGAGGGGCCGCGCCATGGGAGCCCTTGGCTCGGTGGGGGCTAGGGCGCTCCGACCTACCAAGGCGGACTTATCTCTGGCGGGGGTCGCATAATGAGTAAGAAACAAGGCTAGCCTTAGCCATGTGCACGATTATTGATACATGATAATTTTACCCCTCAACACATGCCCCTACTCCCTAGTTCGAAGCCTAGGTTCGGGCATAGGGAGTATAACTCCAGGTGGCACAACTTGAACGGAGGGATCCGGATTTGGCAGTTTGTGCAATGACGCCCTATTTAATGCCGCGCGGCCATCGTGCCCTTGTGGGTAAGGTTCCTTTGGGGCAACGGTCGGGGAATTGCCACGTAGCAAATCCCGATTTTCACGGTGTTTACAGCGGCGGTTCCGTATACCTTGGTGAGGGTGCCTTATCTTCTCCTGAGGCGGTTTTCTTTGGGAGGAAGCAAAGTCGAAGTAACGCTATTCCCATTCGCAGTGTTCTTCTGTTTCTTCTCGGAGGGATTTGTTCTCCTGTCTTCTTTGCAATATTGCCTGGTGTTCCTTCCAGCGAGCAGAATGATGAGTCCCAGTGATATGGTCTCAGAAATTACTGCGGAGGAGTTGGGGAAACTCCGTCTGAAATACAGTATCACCTCGGATATCCTCCTGCGATTGCCGGGGCCCGAACGTAGGGTTTTGCAGGAACTGGAGCATAGGGTCTTCCTTTATGAAGACAGTCTGAAGGCGGGCTTCTTGTTTCCTCTCCATCCCTTGGTGAAGGAGATCATGAAGTTTTATAACATCTGTCCGACGATGGTCGCTCCCAACAGTTGGCGGAGTATCATCGGGTTTATTTCGATGTGTAGCCAAGTAAAGGTAACAGCAACTCTATCCCTATTCTGCGTTTGTCACCATCTGCTGCCCGGAAGGAAATCAGAGTGGTCCTATATCGGACCTCGGAAGTCATTCAAGATGATCGTGGACAAGCCGTCGTCCATAAAGGGATGGAAGGTTCGGTTCTTCATCACTAAGGGGAACATGTTGGGAATTGTATCCTAAAGCCAATCATTTGATGATTGTGCTAATGTAAATTATATATAAATTGATATATTAATAAAAGTTATTTGGCAGTTTATTCATTACAAGAACATCTTCTTATAACTCCTAATAGTAATGAAGCCCTCAGGATCTTCCTTCACGATAAAGGAGGATTTATCTTTGAAGGTCCTTAAAAGAGTTCGCGACCAAATGATATACTATGACAGGGCCATAGTACTATCAATTATAGGATGTTGTATATCATATTTGTTGGTTGTCCTCTTAACCAAGGAGTGTAGAGACACTGGTATGACATACAGGTGAAAGTGTAGGAGTACATTTCACCGAACGTGACTCATTTCCGGATACTCTGCTGTCAAGAGTTAATCCGAGAAGATATAGGTATAAGTATCCTTCAGACCTGAAGATCACAACCGGTGACTTGCAAGCAACTCATTGTACTTAGGTGCCGGACCACCTGGATTTCTAATCCAGCTACGAAAGGTTACTGGGTGCAGTCAAGTACTTGTGGTAGTCAGTTGTGGATCAAGATGGAATTTGACCTATCCCATTAAAAGGAGAAATGCTTGTGTTTCAATTTAGCAAGACCTTGGCCAAGGCACTTCATGTGAAAGTCACATGATCACTAAAATTGAAATCACTTTATGGATTTGCTGTTTAGAGTTGACAGGCTCTTAAGCCATCCTTAGCATTTGTGGTCAAGAGGATGAATTATACGGTAACTGTTTCTTAGGGTTCTTGGAGTTTGCTCGGCAACTCTTCGACCTATCCGGACGTCGGGTTCCATTGCTAGATGGGCACATCGATTAGTATAGAAAGTTGTTTCTATGCTACCGGCTTAGGTTCGAACCTAGAGAGTCACACGCATAGAAGTTTCCTAGGATGATCTATTTGCTGATCAACGATTGAGAATCGTATATGATTTAATTAATCAATTTGATTGATTGAATTATCTCAATTGGGTTAAGTACAAGTGAATAAGATTCAATTTGGTTTAAGTCTATTAGAAGGACTAATCAATTTCAAATATTGATTTGAAATTAGACTTGATTTGGATTTAAATAGATTCAGGACTAGCCAAATTTGATTTGGGCTAGGACCATGATCTATGTGGGTTCAGTCCAATAAATTCAGATCAGATTAAACCATCAAACCCAAACCTCTCGCATAAGGATCTCACATGATGAGATAACTAATGTCTGAGAGATTAAATTCTCATTTAGAATTTAATGTATTAATTTAATCCTCTCCAAACCATTTTCATCAGAATTCTAAATGTTAGAATTTGGAATTAATGTGCCTCTTTGAATCAACCAGGCGATGGAATTCTAAGTGTTAGAATTCACATCTCTTTAGTTTCACCGACATCGGAATTAACAAAACGCCACGTCTCATTGGTTTTCGAACGTCGGAATAAACAAGCACTCTCTTTGGTTCGGCGTCTCTTTGCTTTTGCCAAATGACAAAATTCTTAATGTCAGAATTCAATGGGCAGGCTAAATGAGACTATAAATAGAGGACATCCCTCACCAGATTACACAGAATAACAACACACGACATGTCATGGATTGTAATTCTAAAAAGGTTAGAATAGAAAATCCTGGTGATTCTGGTGTTAGCAAAAGCTTGGTGGATCTTGGAGGAAGATTCAAGTGGGAGGATTCAAGATCAGCAAAGTCATTTTTCCATGAGCTAGCACTCTCAAAATCGATCATTCGGGGCTTCGCGTGGACGATACTAGAGGCCGGACGATTGAACGGCTGCAGAGCACAAAAGGATTTACCAATTACCCTTAAGGTAAGTGATATGATCCCTAGATCTTAAGGCATGATTCAAGGCAAGAAGTACGACTTCTTACTTGAAGATCAAGATATGATCTTGATGATTATTTATCATATTTTAGATCAAGCGATCCTATATATAAGGCAAAGATATGATCTTGATGCATATTAGATAGATTAATATGTAATCTTTTAATTCTGCATTGATAATAGTTATCAAATTTTAAAAATATGCATGCCTCGAGTTTATTTCTCCTTACAAATGGTATCAGAGCAATGGTTTTGATATGATCTAATTTATTGCATGTAAATTAATGTTCTTATTAATTATGTAATTATGGCTAAAACTGATCACAAGGCCATATGGTCACAGATGGATTAAAAATCCAAATTACCCATTCAATGAGGTATTCTGTGATATTACCGTGCGATTGTTTTATCATCGATGCTTAGTCTAAAGAAAATTTAAATTGAGCTTTGGCATCAAAACATAGATTACACTCACTCTCAAAATGTTTTATATTGATGTTGTATAAAAGCATGATATTTGCATGTTTAGTATAAAACATAGATATGAGATATGATGGCTTGTGTCTATGTTATGAAACATACAAATATTTATGAGAGTTTTATTTGAATGTCAAATATTAATTCATAATCTTTTTAGATATGATCTAAATATAGGAATTATGAGTAGTAACATAATGCAAGTGATGCTTGATTGAAATATATGACATGTAAACATGAAATATATTTAATCTTTTGGGTTAGCTAAATCGGTCCATAAAGGGTTAGACCCTAAGGTTTAAATCAACTGGACTAAAAGAGTATTTGATCAAATCTAAATTAATTAGATTAGGTTAAGAATGCTCTAAATCAAACAATAGTTGTAGTTGATCATGTCCTTCTCTTTGATTAAACCAAATGGAAGTAGATTAGGCTCCGTGGTTGAGCATGAATCTCTTAGATGGTCAAATCAAAATTGGTTAACCATATGATGTCAAGGTGAGTTGGCAAGTTGCTCTAGGATCAACGATCGAATGGTTTTTAATTGGGAGCTACTCGTATTGATGCGTCTTTAACGAGTTAATGGCATATCCCTCCCATCGATCTCACTCACCTGGTCAATATGGTGAACCATTTATGATTCAGATCATTTACCTGATTCGGGTTGACCCATGCCTGTAAGGAAATCAGTCTGACTGATTTAGGTGCCACTTAACCTGACTTAATCTTGTTTCATTCTACCGATTTCATAGATTCAGTGGGAGAACTTGATTAGTCAATTTATCTTCATATTATTAAATCCTCTAAAATTATTAGGTCCTTAAAATGAAATAGTTATATGATAACTAGATCATAGCCTCCCATTAAGGTGGGTGATAATGAGTCCGATGTCTTGATAATCATTGGAGGCACTCCATGCCTGGTGCTTGTCAACCATCGGAATTATCATTCATTATATGATAAGTCAGCGTAACTATTAAATAGACAGTCAGGTGGGCCGAGCTTCACTCGGGCTTGGTTGTCTATTGATAGGTTACACTGATTATATCATTTAATGGTTGGACCTAACCAGAACTTTCAGTGGAGGCACTCATGCCTGAAGAGGAACATGGGGCAAAACTGAACACTAAGAATTGTTTGGGGAAACAATTGGTTTTGAACCTACTCTTAGATGCATATGGGTTGGCCAAGCTTCACTTGGCCTGTATGTAGTCTATGTAGATCTTAGTGCCCACTAAAGAATTAAGAATAATTCTTCAATTGGGGTGTAGAGGCTGCCAATTTGAACAAAATAGTGGGAGAATCTTTAGACTAAAGTCCAAGTCTTTAGACTGAATCAATTTATATACTAATAAACTTTAGTTTTTCCTTATGCAGAAAATGGCCACTAATTTATCATTAAGGTCCCTATTGGATAGTGACAAGTTGAATGGTTCAAATTTCAATAGCTGGTTTAGAAAACTTAAGATCGTCCTTGAGCATGAGAGGATTCTATATATTCTGAATAATCCTGCACCAAAGATACCTGATGCAAACACCCAAAGTTCTGAGAAAGACACTTATCAGAAGTGGCTCAGTGATAGAACTAGCGTGCGTTGCATCATGCTAGCAGCAATGAACGATGAATTCGGTCGCCGGTTCGAGAATGCTCAGCCAGAAGAAATCATTCAAGCGTTGAATGAATCTTTCGGCACACCCGACGATGTTGAAAGGCACAAGACTAGTTGTGCTATTTTTAATGCTCGAATGAGGGATGGATCTCCTGTCACTGATCATGTATTGTATATGATTGAGAAGATAGAACTCCTAAGCAAGCTCGGCTTTCCCCTACATGAGCAGTTGGAAAAAGATGCGATCCTGAATTCCTTGCCTCCATCCTTCTGACCTTTCCTTACTCATTTTCGAATGACAAAGCCTGCAGTCAACTACCACGGTTTGTTGGGGTTGTTACAGAACTTTGAGAAGGATAACCAGCTCTCTAAGGGTTTGGTTAATGTGGTTGAAGGATCTAAGGTAGGGCGTCAATCCTTTGGGAAAGGAAAGAAGAAAAAGAATAAAAAAAGGTGCAACATGCTAGGACATCTATAAGTGGTCAGATGCAGAAGAAGAAAGTTGATAAAAGTCAAGCTGAATGCTTTCATTGCAAGATGCAAGGGCACTGGAAGAGGAACTGTCCTCTTTACATTGCCACACTTGATCCAAACAGGCCAAAGAAAAAAAAGGGGCAAGATGTTGCTTAACAAGGTATTTATATGATAACACCTTGTAATTTTTCTGTATATGATAATCAGACCTGGGTATTGGATATCGGAGTCCTTTTAACATTTGCAATTCATTGTAGGGACTACAGGTCACTAGAAGATTGAGGACAATGAAAGATTCCTTAATGTCGGCGATGGAAGATTAGTTCCAGTATTGGCATTAGAGTTCTTGAAATAGTTTTCAATATAAATGTCATTATACTAAATGATTATCATTTTTGCCCAACGTTCTTGTTGAATGTAATTTCTGTAGGCCTTCTTACCAAAAGTAATTATGAAATTTCAATAAAGGATGTTACTTTGAATATCATTATGAATGGAGTCACTGTAATGACTGGGCATTTATCTAATGGCATTTATATATTATCACAGCCTGTGAATATAGTGTACAACTCAAGTAAGTACCCTAGAACAACTGATGTCACAGACATTTATCTTTGGCACCATCGGCTGGGTCATATCAATAAGAACAGATTAAACAGGTTAACTCCAGGGCATCCTTCGAATTGATGATTATGAATCATTAACTACCTGTAAATCCTGTCTTCTTGGTAAAATGATCAAGTCATCTTTTACTGGAAAAGGTGAAAGAGCTAAGAGCTATTGAGTCTAGTACATACTGATGTATGTAGACCAATGAGCACTTGTGCCAAAGGTGGATATTACTACTTCATTACTTTTACAGACGACCTTTCTAGGTTCGGTTATGTCTATCTTATGAGACATAAATCTGAGTCATTTGAAATGTTCAAACTATATCATAAAGAAGTAGAAAAATAAATAGGAAAATGTATTAAGACCCTTCGATCAGATCGAGGAGGCGAATACCTTTCCAATGACTTTGTGACATATTTAAGAGAGAATGATTCTCTCCCAATGGACTCCTCCTGGAACACCGCAGCATAACAGTGTGTCGGAAAGAAGGAATCGAACTCTGTTAGACATGGTTTGGTCCATGATGGGTTTTGCAAGCTTGCCAATATCATTTTGGGGATACGCATTAGATTCAGCTTGTCATATTCTTAATAAGGTTCCAAGTAAGTCTGTTTCTAAAACTTCACATGAGATGTGGTATGGACATAAACCGGTTATCACCTATCTGAGAGTCTGGAGGTGTCCGGCTTATGTGAAACGTGCAAAATCAGACAAACTTGAACCCAAATCTGACAAATATTTTTTCATCGGCTATCCGAAAGAAACCAAAGGATATTACTTCTACAATACTAAAAATAAAAGTTGTTCATAAGTAATAGAGCAGTTTTTCTTAAAAAGGAGTTCCTTAGTGAAGGAACAAATAGCTCTAATATTGAACTTGAGGAAGTTCATCAAGTAGAAGGAACAACACAAACAAGTGAACCCTTAGAATCTTAGTTGATTAGATCAAACTCAAAACCCATTTTAGATGCATCATTAAGGCGATCTGGTAGAGTACCACATCAACCGGACAGATACTTAGGTTTCTTGGTTCAGAATGAAGATCCTGTTGAACTCGATGAGAACAACGAGGATCTGATCACCTATATGGATGCTATGCAAAGGACTGACTCTAATAAATGGCTCGATGTCGTGAAATCCGAACTTGATTTCATGAAGGACAATAATGTATGGACATTAGTTGACCCACCCAAAGGGATAAAACCCATAGGGTGTAAGTGGGTTTTCAAGAGGAAAAGAGGCGCAGACGGAAAGGTTGAGACCTATAAGCATGTATGGTTGCTAAGGGGTATCGTCAACATTATGGTATTGACTATGATGAAATGTTTTCTCCTATGGCAATGCTGAAATCCATTCGGATTATGCTAGTTATAGCAGCACACTTTCATTATGAGATTTGGCAGATGGATGTTAAAACCACTTTTCTAAATGGTGATTTAGAAGAACAGGTGTATATAATACAGCCTGAAGGTTTTATATCTGAAGACAAGTCTAAAGTGTGCAGGCTATAGAAGTCTATTTATGGACTTAAGCAAACATCTAGGAGTTGGAACATACGATTTGATAAAGTGATCAAATCTTATGGCTTTATTAAGAATAAAGAAGAACCTTGCATTTATAAATGGGCTAACGATTCCATTATTATTTCTTGTATTATATGTGGATGATATTCTCTTAATCGGAAATGATATCCCTGCATTACAAGGAATAAAGACATGGTTATCATCACAATTCTCCATGAAAGATCTGGGAGAAGCATCATACATCTTAGGGATGAAGATCTATAGAGATAGATCTAAAAGGATGCTTGGTTTATCCCAATCTACGTACATTGACACCGTGCTAAAGAGGTTTAGCATGGAGAATTTCAAGAAAGGCTATCTTCCTATAGGCCATGGAATTCATCTTTCTAAGAAGGATTGTCTGACAACTCATAATGAAAGAGAACGTATGAGTTGAATTCCATATGCTTCGGCAGTGGGATCGATTATGTACACCATGATATGTACAAGATCAGATGTGGCATACTCACTAGGAGTAGTAAGTAGATACCAATCTGATCCAGGAAAAAAACACCGGCAAGTTGTTAAGACAATCCTTAAGTATTTGAGAAACACTAAGGACCAGTGGTTAGTCTATGAAGAGTCTGATTTGAAACTTGTTGGATATACTGATTTTAATTTTCAATCAGATCATGATGATAGCAAAAGTGTATCGGGTTTCGTGTTTATCCTAAATGGTGGAGCTGTTTACTGGAAAAGTTCCAAGCAACATACAGTGGCAGATTCGGTGTGCGAGGTAAAGTACATCGCTGCATCAGATGCTGCGAAAGAAGCTGTGTGACTGTGAAAGTTTATCTCCGAGCTTGGAGTGGCACCTTCCATAGATGGACGAATCCTGTTGTACAGTGACAGCACTGGTGCCATAGCTCAAGCAAAGGAACCACGAGCACATCAGCGCACCAAGCACATACTGCGCCGGTTTCATCTTATACGAGAGATTGTAGACCGAGTGACATAAGTCTTCAGAAGATTGATGGAAAGGAAAACCTAGGTGACCCATTTACTAAAGCACTCAGCATCAGGGAGTTTGATGACTATAAATTGAAGATGGGTATTAGATACTGTAATGAGTAGCTTTAGGCTAAGTGGGAGTTTGTTGGGAATTGTATCCTAAAGCCAATCATTTGATGATTGTGCTAATGTAAATTGTATATAAATTGATATATTAATAAAAGTTATTTGGCAGTTTATTAATTACAAGAACATCTTCTTATAACTCCTAATAGTAATGAAGCCCTCAGGATCTTCCTTCACGATAAAGGAGGATTTATCTTTGAAATTCCTTAAAAGAGTTCGCGACCAAATGATATACTATGATAGGACCATAGTACTATCAATTATAGGATGGTGTATATCATATTTGTTGGTTGTCCTCTTAACCAAGGAGTGTAGAGACACTAATATGACATACAGGTGAAAGTGTAGGAGTACATTTCACCGAACGTGACTCATTTTCGGATACTCTGTTGTCAAGAGTTAATCCGAGAAGATACGGGTATAAGTATCCTTTAGACCTAAAGATCACAACCGGTGACTTGCAAGCAACTCATTGTACTTAGGTACCGGACCACCTGGATTTCTAATCTAGCTACGAAAGGTTACCAGGTGCAGTCAAGTACTTGTGGTAGTCAGTTGTGGATCGAGATGGAATTTGACCTATCCCGTTAAAAGGAGAAATGCTTGTGTTTCAGTTTAGCAAGACCTTGGCCAAGGCACTTCATGTGAAAGTCACATGATCACTAAAATTGAAATCACTTAATGGATTCGCTGTTTAGAGTTGACAGGCTCTTAAGCCATCCTTAGCATTTATGGTCAAGAGGATGAATTATACGGTAACTGTTTCTTAGGGTTCTTGGAGTTTGCTCGGCAACTCTTCGACCTATCCGGACGTCGGGTTCCATTGCTAGATGGACACATCGATTAGTATAGAAAGTTGTTTATATACTACCGGCTTAGGTTCGAACCTAGAAAGTCACACGCATAGAAGTTTCTTAGGATGATCTATTTGCTGATCAACGATTGAGAATCGTATATGATTTAATTAATCAATTTGATTGATTGAATTATCTCAATTGGGTTAAGTACAAGTGAATAAGATTCAATTTGGTTTAAGTCTATTAGAAGGACTAATCAATTTCAAATATTGATTTGAAATTAGGCTTGATTTGGATTTAAATAGATTCAGGACTAGCAAATTTGATTTGGGCTAGGACCATAATATGTGGGTTCAGTACAATAAATTTAGATCAGATTAAACCATCACCTGAATCCAAACCTCTTGCATAAGTATCTCACATGATGAGATAACTAATGTCTGAGAGATTAAATTCTCATTTAGAATTTAATGTATTAATTTAATCCTCTCCAAACCATTTCCTTCAGAATTCTAAATGTTATAATTAAAGTGGAATTAATGTGCCTCTTTGAATCAACTAGGCGATGGAATTCTAAGTGTTAGAATTCACATCTCTTTAGTTCTCACTGACGTTGGAATTAACAAAACACCATGTCTCCTTGGTTTTCACCGAACATCGGAATTAACTAAGCGCTATGGCTCTTTAGTTCGGCGTCTCTTTGCTTTTTGCCAAACGATGAAATTCTTAATGTCAAAATTCAATGGGCAGGCTGAAATGAGACTATAAATAGAGCACATCCCTCACCATATTACACAGAACAACAACACATGACATGTCGTGGATTGTAATTTTAAAAAGGTTAGAATAGAAAATCCTGGTGATTCTGGTGTTAGCAAAAGCTTGGTGGATCTTAGAGGAAGATTCAAGTGGGAGGATTCAAGATCAGCAAAGTCATTTTTTCGCGAGCTAGCACTCTCATAAATCCAATCATTCGGGGCTTCGCGTGGACGATACTAGAGGCTGGATGATTGAACGGCTGCAGAGCACAAAAGGATTTACCAACTAACCTTAAGGTAAGTGATATGATCCCTAAACCTTAAGGCATGATTCAAGGCAAGAAGTATGACTTCTTACATTAAGGATCAAGATATGATCTTGATGATTATTTATATGCATATTTTAGATCAAGCGATCCTATATATAAGGCAAAGATATGATCTTGATGCATATTAGATAGATTAATATGTAATCTTTTAGCGTCCACATTGATAATAGTTATCAAATTTTAAAAATATGCTTGCCTCAGAGTTTATTTCTCCCTATAGAACATTGGTTCTGATTTTCCACGAGGGTGGGGAAACCCGGTTAGGGTCATGGAGGCGCATACGGCCTTATCCGAGCGGGAGAGGGAGGATCTGGGGACCCTCACTAGCGGTCAGGAGTTTTCGACTACCGTCTTATTATCAGAGGAGGCCCTTTGCGCTGCTGGGCTTAGCCCCATCGACAGGCAGGGTAATCTCTTCCTCCTTTCCCTGTTTTCTTTTCTTTGAGTGAATGTATCTAGGCTTGATTGGTTACTACCCATGCCTGCAGCCAAGAAATCAGAGATGGTAGGCCGCATAAGAAAGGAGTTGGGCAAGCACCCAAGAGAAGTCAGCAGCGTGGAGAGGCGCAAGCTTGAGAAGAAAGTCCATTTTTCTGAAGAGCGCTCGCCGAAGGTTGGGCGAGTCAAGGCCAGCTTGCGCTCCTCACCGTCGAAAAAAGGGGACGCAGGAGTGCCAGCCATAGAAGAAAGACCTTCCCCACTGGGGGAAAAGGCAATAGTTGTGAGGGGAGAGCATAGAACGGAGGAGGACTCAGAGAGGATCGCCAAGATCCCCTGTCCTTCGGTGGTGGAAATAGTGGATAGCCCGGAGGGGCTCCGTTTGAGGCTCAGGGGAATCTGCTGTTGAGGGGCCTCCCTCGGACGGGTTAGAGGGTGATGATGTGCCACAGGCAATGGAGGTTCGAGAAGAGTTTCTTGTCGGAGAGTTACCTCTTGAGGAGATTAAGGGAGCTAATGAACAGGTCAAGGCCTTGATGGAATCTGTGGAGGAGGAGCAGGCGCCAGTAATTGAAGAGGCGCTTTTGGGTGAAGAAAAAGGACAGAATGATGACCTTCTAGCTGAAGCTTTCCATGTTAAGACCTCGGGGACATTGGGACCGGGGCTGGCTGAGGTATCCGATGAATCGCATGCCAGACTTTTATTGGAAGAGGCCAGGAGATTGAAAGTTCCTCAGTCTGAGATTGTTCAGTCAAGCTCCTCGGATGAGCAGCCTGTAGTTCGGACCCGGCCATTGAGGAGGCGTTTTCTGCTTTGATGAAGTCGGCATTGTTCCCGAGCGTCTGTCCCTCGACGAACGAGTTTGTGGACTTAGATCTCATCGATGCTGCATTTGGTCAGCAGAACGTGGCGAAGGATGTTCACCTCCTCTCCGATATCGACAATCCCACCCTCATGAAGTTAGCCAGGTCTTACGCCTCCCGGGTGAGTTGCCATTCCAGAGCAGTGGGTGCTTTCTAGTTAGCTTGATTACATTTTCTCATTTATTTTTTTTGTTCCATAGAATGCTCTGATCACACGAGCGTTGTGCTGGCGTTTGAATCTGGCGACAGGGGCCAGCGTCCAGGCCAAGAGGGTCAGTTCCAAGCTTCGATTGCGAGCAGCGGCATCTGACAAATTTGAGCAGATCCTGGACACTGTTAACAAGGAGTTGGAGAAGGTGAGGAGGTTGTATCGGGCCACCCTCAACGACGCATCCAGATTTAAGCTCGAAGTTGAGGAGTCGCGCGGGCTCCAGGCGAGATTTAATGAGGCATGCTCGAAGCTATCGCATATCGAATCTCAGCATGCTTAAGAAATGGAGTCCGCTCAGAAACGGTTCAATGAAAGTTGAGACAGGCTGGTGTGGGAAACTGCCAAGGAGAAGCATCGCTTGAGCAGGATGCTTGGCGAGTTGGAGGAGAATGTTTGAAACCTTAACCAATGCATTGAAGCCAAGGACAACCAGATTAAATGGCACCAAGAGAGATTAAAACAGCTCGATGCCGAGCTCTCCCGGGCCTGGGAAGAAGTTGATAATAAGCAAACAAGGATTGATAGCCTCAGGAGCAGAATCGAGCAGGTTCAAGCTGACAAATTGAGGGCCTTTGGCAAGGCCGAGGAGTTGACCGGGATGTTAGCTAGGAAGGAGGAGGAGGTTCGGTCCTGTACTTTAGACCTTTCCTACTAATTTGCTGTTGCATTAGCTAATCCTGTGTTTGTAGATGGAGAGGGCGAAATCAGAGGGCCAAAACCAAGTGAAGATCCTGCAAGAGGAACTAGCCTCGAGTAAAGGAAGGAGCTCAGAGCTTGAGGAGCGGGTCACTGAAATCGAGGAGCTTGCTCTGGGGTGCAGATGATGCAACCTGTGCCGAGGCCTTCCAGCTTGGCGTGGAGGAGGTCCGAACTAAGATATCTCGGGAGCATCCGGAATGGAACCTTTCCTTTTTGGACGTTGAACCCTTAGAGGCCTGTTCCTCAGGGGCTGAGGAAGATGAATATATCGATGTTTCAGATACCGATTTCGACTCTATTCTGGGTCCCAGTGAGGCTGTAGCTCCTGAAAGGCCCTCGCAGCCTTTTTTCGAGGAGATAAAGACATTTGAAGTGGGCGAGACAAGTCGAGATCCCCCGAACGTCGCCAAGGAAGCCATGGAGGCCGTTGAGGCCATTCCCAACCCTAATTCTTAAGGGTCATTTGTATATTTTTTGCTTTTCCATCTGGTAACTCGGTTGAAGCTTTCAATGAATGAGCCTTTGTCTCTATTTGGTTGTCTTTTTAGCCGATCTTTTGTCTCATGCTTTCTCTTGATTGTGAACACGTTATGACCTGCTCGTGCCCATCGGCCGATTTAGATCAGATTTTAGTAAATGCCTCGGCTGAGGCTGAGGCATGGGATTGCTCCGGTGAAGCCAAGAGATATGATGACTTGGCTTAGTGCCGGGTAATGCAATCACTCATTTGAAGTCGTGAGATGCGACAACTCGGCTAGAACTGAGAGATTTGGCAGGTCAACTGGAAAGGACCAGGAATTACAAAAGCATCCTGGTTGGGCCTGGGATAACTCGGCTTATCCAGGGCGGAGACGTGGGCGTGCCTTGAGCGTCGTGGGATTATTAATGAGCCTCATCGGTTGGGGAGCAGAACTCTTCGTCTCCTGCGAACGCCCACTAAGGTGGTGACATGCGGCATGTCCTGCAGTCGTAACGTTCGGGTTAGTGGCCTTGGCAATCGGCATGCCCGCCAGGGGGACTTTTAAAAAGGGCGGAGGAGTGCTGTCATTAACCATATCCTCAGCTAACCTTCCAAGGATTTCAACATTGAAATGGCTTCCAGAAGTGGGGGACAATCAACTGGAAGGCCAGGCAGCGGTGCTGACGGCCGCGGGGGTTGCGCTGGAGTCGTACTATGGTAACAGTTGATGGAGAGGTCCTGGCTTCGCTGTTCGCAGGCCACGAACAGATTATGAAGGCGGCCGAGCAGTATCTGGCCATTTCTACAAGGGAGATCGAGCTTCTTCGCGAAGCCAATAGTCGGCTGGAGAGGCAGGTGGCGTCCCTCCAGCAACAGTTGGGTGAGCAGGCTCCACGACAGGGGGAGAGCTTAGCGGCGCTTGGAGGAAGTAGCAGGCCCCTGTGAGGGCTGATGTGTCTTTTCATTTATCCTCTCTTCTTGTGATGAATGAAGAAAGCTTTTTGGAACTTCTCATTTGTTTGCCGTTTTAGAAATGTTCTCCTTTACCGTCCGAGTCTTACGCTGCATATCGCTCGGTTTTCGTCGAGGTTCTTGACAAAAGATGCACTCCGGTCTTAGCCGGGGCTTATATCTCCAGGACGTGCACTCCAACCTTATCTGACGCTTATGCATTCTGGGTATAGGTCGGGGTTTATATTTATCAGATGTGCACTCCGACCCTGACCGGGGCTCATGCACTCCGGGTGTAGGCCGGGGCTTACAACGTGTCTCGTTACCATTGAAGCAGTTACCTTAGACTGGGCCAAAGTACAAGATAACATTCGGTTATGTCGAACTGAAAGGAGGCTCTTCGGTTTAGTCCGAAGTGTAGAGGCAGTTTTGGCCTTGAGTTAGAGTGCAAGGCAATGTCTCGGTTTATGCTGAGGCATAACAGTCAACTGGGTCAGAGCGGAGAATATCAAGATGCCCTCACTGAGGAGTACTTGGCTTCTGTGCCTTTTTATTATTCTGTCAGTGCATTATCTTTTCCAAGGTGAATCGACCTTCCTTTTTGCCGAAATGGCTGATACGGCCCTATAACCTACGAAAGGTTGCCTCGGTATTCCCCGGGATCATTTATCCCATCGATCCTTTCCGAGGTGTGAAATAAGCGTTGTCTTGCCATTGGAGGGTGTCGTTTTCACCGGGCGATTTTCCAGATCTGCCCGTATCTTTGAGATCAGTGGGCGATTTTCTGCAATTATGACCCATGATCCGGGATCAGATAAGATCCTCTGGCGTACGTCATGGACTGAGCGATGCATTTGGCACGCATAGAAGGGCACTCTTTTCATCCTGGGAGGCCACATGGCAGCGTGGATTGGGCATTTTGAATCTCGGGGCTTTCCGCTTTAATATCTGCTCTCGGTTCATTTCGCCTATAAAAAGGGGAGGAAGGGGCCGTGTTAGGCACCCCCAAAAATTTTCTTCTATGTGAGCTGTGAGAATTTTCATGATGCCTGTATCCCCGAGGCTTAGAGCGGAGGGATCGAGTTTTGCTTTTGCGAGTCGTCTTCCCCGGATAGTTGGGGTGATGAAGGAGTCGCTGAAGAGCGGTTCGTCCTCAGGGGAGGAGCTTCGGAGATCACATGGAGAGCGCACAGGATATCCGCAGAGATCACACGGAGAGCGCACATATGCACTTCCTGTGTGTCCTTTGTGGTTTGGCTGCGGGGGTCGCAGGGTAGGAAGTGCACAGGCACCCCCGTAGCACGAACGGACTTCCTTCTCCCTCGGGCTGGATTCTCAGCTCTTCTCTGAGGGGAATCCTTTGCCGTGTGGCAAGGGAGTTGAGAGCAGCGTGGGGCTGATGGTCCCCTAGCTCTCTCAATCGGGCAGCGACCTGCAGCCCAGCATCCCACCCAGGGGGAAACTTCCTCAGCATCTGCATCCACGGGTCTGTACCTCTTTTTGGATCCCTTAGTTCATCCAGAGGACCCGTGGAAAGCCGGCCTTGCTATCTATCAGGGCGAGCTAGCTGGTCGCCTAATCTTTTCGATCGGATGCCGAAGCATCATTATTAACTGAAGCTGACTGAAGCAGTTCGACCGAGCTATGTACTCATTTTTATTTCCTGTGCTTTGATGCACGTGTAACTCCTCGTAGAAGGTTGTAACTTTTCTTTGGATGAGAAAATAAAGAAAGTTTTCATTCCTTCTTTCTTTGGCTCCTGCCTCTTCTGTGCTGAGAGTTGTTACAGCATATTTCGGCAGCGCCATCGCAGCTTAGTTCTTGCTAAGGCCAGTGTCAGGTCCTTAGCTGAGATAGCGTAAATCCATGATTGAGTCAAAGAGGAACCTGGGTGGTCCTGTGGACTCATGAGGTAGGCATGATCCCGTTTATTGAGGTAGGTATTTCGGCAGGGAAAAATAGTTTGTGACATGCCTTTGCTGTCGATTAATGGAAGGTCGTTTGCCTCCGCCAAGGTATAATAGGACGTCTTAGCCGCGTCAGAGCGATGGAGAGATTATTCGACTAAGCCAAAGCTTTAGGATATCGCTTGGTTGTTGCCGAGGTACGAAGGATATCACTCGGTTGTTGCCGAGGTATAATATTTTGTTTGTCTCTTGCAGCAAATGTAGATTCTGGTGCAGGCTGCCAAAGAGGATGAGGATTATCCAAGCGACGCATGGGGGCATCCAAAGTTTATGACTTGGTTATCCTCAAGGGAGGCGAGCTAGCGCTGATTGTTGACGCATCTTTTTTCATGATGCTCAATTCGAGGGAGTCTGGCAGGTTCTCGAGGACATTCATTTCAGAAGGGTTTGGCAAACCAGAGGGAGCCTGGTCCCTAGAAAAAGGGGGAGTTCCCCGCGCTCCTCGTCGATGCTTCCCAATCTTCCTTGATGAGGGGGCGCGACCCCTTGTCTCCCACAAGCACCTACTGAGGTGATGACGCGTGGTGAGTTTCCACAGGCCAAAATTAACGACTCGAGTGATTGAGATACTCGCCAGGAGTGGTTTAAATATGGACCAGAGGATGCCTATGCCGATCATCCTTTCAGCTAGTCTCCCCATGATTCTCGAGTGTGGATATGGCCTCCGGTGGTGAAAGGCGATCGACCCAAGGGCTGAACGGCGGCGCTAACAGCCGTAGGGACTCCCAGGGGAGCCGCGTTGCAGTGACTGTTGATGGGATGGTTCTGGCGTCGGTGTTCGCGAGCCATGAGCAGCTTCAGAGAACGGCCGAGCGATATTTGGCCATTTCAACGAGGGAGGTCAAGCTCCTTCGCCGTGTTATCAGCCAGCAGGAAGGGGAAATAGCGTCCCTTCGTCAACAGGTCGCCGAGTTGGCTCGGTGCGAGGAGGGCTCGGTGGCTCCTAGGAAAGACGATAAGCCCCTGTGAGGGTTCTCTTTATCTTTCCGTTTCCTCTTTGTTGTTTCTTTTATGATAAACAAGGAAGGTTTTTTGGCAACTTCTATTTTCGCTGCCATCCTCAAGATGTTTGTCTCCATCAAACCATGTCCTGCGTTTTGGAGACCGACAGGTCGGCCGGGGCTTGTAAGCTACCCGAATCCGAACGAAACTTTGGAGATCGCATAGGTCGGCCGGGGCTTGTAAGCGGCCCAAATCCAAACGAAACTTTGGAGATCGCATAGGTCGGTCGGGGCTTGTAAGCGGTCCGAATCCGAACGAAACTTTGGAGATCACTTAGGTCGGCCGGGGCTTGTAAGCTGCCCGAATCCGAGCTAAACTTTGGAGATCGCATAGGTCGGCCGAGGCTTGTAAGCGGCCCAAATCTGAACGAAACTTTGGAGATCGCATAGGTCGGCCGAGGCTTGTAAGCGACTCGAATCCGAACGAAACTTTGGAGATCGCTTAGGTTGGCCGGAGCTTGTAAGCTGCCTGAATCCGAGCTAAACTTTAGAGATCGCTTAGGTCGGCCGGGGCTTGTAAGCTGCCCGAATCCAAGCTAAGTTTAGGAGAACATTTAGGTCGGTCGGGGCTTGTAAGCTGCCCGAATCCGAACGAAACTTTGGAGATCGCTTAGGTCGGTCGAGGCTTGTAAGCTGCCCAAATCCGAGCTAAACCTTGGAGATCGCATAGGTCTGCCGGGGCTTGTAAGCTGCCCAAATCCGAGCTAAGTTTAGGAGAATGTTTAGGTCGGCCGGGGCTTGTAAGTGGCCCGAATCTGAATGAAACTTTGGAGATCGCTTAGGTCGGCCGGGGCTTGTAAGCTGCCCGAATTCGAGCTAAGTTTAGGAGAACGTTTAGGTCGGTCGGGGCTTGTAAGCGGCCCGAATCCGAACGAAACTTTGGAGATCGCTTAGGTCGGTCGGGGCTTGTAAGCTGCCCGAATCCGAGCTAAGTTTAGGAGAAAGTTTAGGTCGGCCGGGGCTTGTAAGTGGCCCGAATCCGAACGAAACTTTGGAGATCACTTAGGTCGGCCGGGGCTTGTAAGCTGCCCGAATCCGAGCTAAGCCTTGGAGATTGTTCGGCTCTTAATCATACTGGGGGCGCTCGGCCGTACCAAGTCTTTATAAAGTAAGGCCTGAACCAGCCGAGGTTCGGAGATGCAATTGAAAGCTCAGAGAAATAGCTTGGTTATGCCGAGAGTGAGCTAGGGGTATCCATTTCTCATTACAGCTTTTTCAAAGAAGCGACCATGTCGTAGATAATAGGAATATTTTGCCAAAGTTATAAACGGGACAAGTCAAAGAGGCATACCCTACTGATAGTATACGTGGAGATTATCCGAGCTCCACGTCCGGGGAATGGATTTCTCGCTTTGATCCTGGAGCTTGTAGGTGCCATGTCCAATGACTTCCGCTACTTGGTAGGGGCCTTCCCAGTTCAGCGAGAGCTTTCCTTGCTCTAGCGGTTTGGAGACGGATGTTTTCCGGAGGACAAGGTCGCCAGGCGAGAAGGATTTACCCTTGACTCTGGAGGCATGATAGCGGGCCACTCGTTGCTGGTATGTGGCCATTCTAATTCGAACTTTTTCCCTGATCTCTTCCACCAAGTCGAGACTGGTGCGGAGCTGCTCGTCGTTAGCCTCTTCTGAGTAGCTTTCACTCGCGAGAGGGAAGGCCTATCTCCACAGGGATGACGGCTTCCGTGCCAAAGGCCATCCGAAACGGGGTCTCATCGGTGGGGATTCTCTGAGAGGTGCGGTAGGCCCATAAAATATGATGAAGCTCATCCACCCATCTGCCTTGGGCTCTGCCGAGCCGGGCTTTAATCTCTTGAAGTAGGGTCCGGTTTGTTACCTCGGCTTCTCCATTAGCTTGCGGATGCCCTACTGAGGTGAGGCGATGACTAATGCCATGATCCTCGCAAAACTCTCAGAATTTGGGATTATTAAATTGCTTGCCATTGTCGGTGATGATGGTATGCGGGAGACCAAAACGGCAAATGATGGATTTCCACACAAAATCCATGGCTCGAGCTTTGGTGATTTGGGCAACTACTTCAACCTCGACCCACTTAGTGAAGTAATCAATGGCGACAAATAAGAACTTTTTCTGTCCAGTGGCGAGGGGAAAAGGGCCAAGAATGTCCATCCCCCACTTAGCAAAGGGCCAAGCGGAGGAAATAGGGATCAGACTGGCGAAGGGAGCCTCTGAATGTTGAAGTGCCTCTGGCATGGGTCACAGACTCGGACAAGATTATCGGCATCCTTTTGCATGGTTGGCCAGTAATATCCCTAGCGAAGCACCTTGTGGCATAAAGATCGACTTCCTAAATGATTGCCGCAAATTCCTTCATGCACCTTCCGAAGAGCATAGTCGGCTTCAGATGGGCGGAGGCATCTGAGCAGCGGCATGGAAAAGGACCGCCTATAGAGCTGGTCGTCGATTAGCACATAGTGGGTAGCTTGCAGTCTCAGCTTCCTTGCTTCCCTGCGGTCGGCTGGAGCGACCCTTCTTTAAGATACTTTAATATAGGGTCGAACCAAGACGGTTCGACCTCAATCTGCATCACTCAGTCCGCCTCCGCGATACTAGGCCTTTCCAGGATTTCCAAGGGGAACTTCCGCTCGAAGTCCATCGACTCTGCAGTTGCTAGCTGGGATAATAGGTCGGCACGAGCATTTTCAGATCTGGGGATCTAAATAACTTCAAATTTAGAGAAGTGAGAGAGTAGGTTCCGCACCTCTTGGAGATACCAAGTCATATTTGGCTCTCGGGCTTCAAACTTGCCCCGCACTTGACCAGCTACCAGCTGAGAGTCGGTGAAGGCATTTAGCTTGTTCACTCTCAGATCACGGGCGATTCGGAGTCCGGCGAGCAGAGCTTCATACTCGGCCTCGTTGTTAGAGGCTGGGAAGGAGAATCTAACGCCATACTCAAAGGTCGCCCCCTCTGGGCTGGTGAGGACTAAACCACCACCGGAGCCATTGGCGTTGGAGGATCCGTCGACATGAAGCAACCACAGGGCGCTCGACTTTGGATGCTCGGAGGAGTCTGGATCGGAGCCATCTTCTGGGATAGTGCATTCAAGGAGGAAGTCGGCTAGAACCTGCGCTTTGATGGCCGGACGAGGCTGATATTGGATATCATGCTCGCTCAATTCGACGGCCCACTTGCCATTCTTCCTGATGTCTCGGGGCGGTGGACCACCACCTTGATGGGCTGGTCAGTGAGGACTGTTACAGAATGCACCTGAAAATACGGTCGCAACCTCCGAACCGACGTTATCAGGGCCAAAACTAGCTTCTCAATTCGGATATACCTCGTCTCAGCGTCTCGGTGCAGTTTGCTGACATAATAGATCAGCTTTTGGGTCTTCTTCTCTTCTCTGACCAAGACCGAGCTAATTGCACCTTCTGAAACTGACAGGTACAAAAATAACATCTCTCCCGGATTTGGGCTACCTAGGAGAGGTGGTGAGCCGAGATACTTCTTGAGGTCTTCAAATGATTTTTGGCATTCAGGAGTCCATTGGAAGTTCTTAGCGGATCGGAGAGCTTTGAAGAAAGGGAGGCTCCTCTCGGCCAACCGAGCTACAAAGTGGTTGAGGGCCGCAATTCTTTCGGTCAGGCGCTGGACTTCTTTAACAGATGTCAGGGGCGCCATTTGCTGAAGGGCTTGAATCTTCTGCAAGTTGGCTTCGATGCCTCGCTGAAAAACCATGAAGCCCAGAAACTTTCCCGAGGTGATGCTAAAAGCACACTTTATCAGATTGAGCTTCATCTGATACTTTCGGAGCGTCACGAAGCTCTCTGAGAGGTCTTCGATATGCTAAGAAGCTTCCTTGCTTTTGACCAATATGTCGTCAACGTATACCTCCATGTTCCGACCGATTTGCTCCTTGAAGACCTTGTTCACCAACCTTTGGTAGGTGACACCTGCATTCTTCAGACGAAAGCCATGACCCGGTAACAATAGGTACCTCGGTCAGTTATGAAGGCAGTCTTTTCTTCATCCTCGGATGCCATCCGAATTTGGTTATAGCCTGAATATGCGTCCATGAATGTCAACATCTGATGGCCGGAAGTGGCATCCACGAGCTGGTCGATCTGGGGGAGAAGGAAGCTATCCTTCGAGTATGCTTTATTAAGATCGGTGAAGTCGATGCAGATTCGCCATTTGCCGTTCAACTTCTTCACCATGATAACATTGGACAGCCAGCTCGGATAATCTACTTCTTGAGTGAAGTTTGCCTTGATGAGCTTATCCACCTCCTCTTCAATCTCTCTCTGCCGGTCAGGGGCGAAGCTCCTCTTCTTCTGCTTCACGGGTCAAAATATCTCGTCCACATTAAGATGGTGGACAAGGATGTCCGGACTAATCCCAGGCATATCTGAGGCTGGCCAGGCGAAAACATCAGCATTCCTTCAAGAAAGTCGATCAGCTCTAGCGGGGCTTCCCTTTCAGTAGCGACTCGATCCTTATGGTTCGGTCAGGCCGAGCTTCGTCCAGTGGCACCTCCTCCAGCTCTTCGGCTGGTTCTCCTCGCTGCTCGGTAAAATCCTCCCGAGCGTCTAGTCCATCGACCTCGGGAAGTTTGGATTGCAGGCTGGTGATGAAACACTGCCGAGCTATTGCTTGGCTTCCTCGAACTACACCTACCCCTCGCTCGGAAGGGAACTTTATAACAAGATGGGGAATGGAGACGGTGGCCCTGAGAGACATTAGGCCGGGTCTTCCCAAGATTGTGTTGTAGGGCGACCGTAGCTTGGTCACCAGGAAATCTGCATACACAGTGGCCACGCGGGGCCAGGTCCCCGCACGGACCGTCAAGGTGACGACCCCCTCCGGGATAATGACATCGCCGGTGAACCCCATTAGGGTGGAGTCCACGGCTCGGAGACTCTCCATGAGAAGCTTCATCTTCACAAACACATCAAGGTACAAAACATTGACGGAGCTTCCACTATCAATTAGAATTCGGCTTACATCATAGTTGTTCAAATTGAGAGATACAACTAGCGCATCATCGTGCGGGAACTGTATCCCTTGGAAGTCATCATCGGAGAAAGAGATCTCATCAGGTCGTGCTTTCTTCGACGCCGGACCTTCTTCATCATCCCTCCCGTCTGAAGGACTACCGACCGCCTCAACCATGTTAATGTGGCCAGCGACCGGGGGATTTGGAGGAGGAGTAGGTTGCTGCTGGGGCTTAGGCCGGCGATCGCCCCCATTTTTTGGCTCGGGGGCTCCTCTGAACCGATCCAGTCTACCCCACTAGATGAGCCTTTCAATCTCATTCTTTAGTTGCCAACACTCTTCAGTGTCGTGGCCATAGTCGCGGTGGTAGCGGCAATATTTTGCGGGATCTCTCGGGCCGCATTCCCTCTAAGAGGAGGAGGTCGAGGGAGTTGGCGCTCAATTTCCATGAGGATCTCCACTCTTGGAGCAGTGAGCGGAGTAAACCGGTGGAACCTCCTAGGCAAGCTCTGAGTACGGTTCCTTAGCGGCGGCTGGGGAATCCTCTGGCGGCGAGGCGGGCTTGGCCGATGGGCAGGTCGGTGCTTATCGGAGCCCTTGGGCTCCTTCTTCTTCGTTAGCTCGGCTCGGGCAGCTCTTCGCGACTCTTCAACTTTGGCATATTTGTCTGTCAGGGCCATCATGTCGAAGAGGTTTGGAGGGTAGCTAACCTCCAAGGCCAAGTAAAAGTCACTCTCATTCAATACTCCGCCTGCTAGGGCAGACATGGCCACCTCATGATTGAGGTGGTCCACCTCCAGCATGGCCATGCTGAAACGGCTGAGATACTTCTTCAGAGACTCCCTCTCTCTCTGCTTAACCTCAAAGAGAGAGTCGGATCTCCGTCGGTGGCGGCGGCTACTGACGAACTGGCTAATGAAAAGGTGGCTCAGCTCGTCAGATGAATCAACGGAACCTGGCTTCAAAGCATTGAACCAGTTCAAGCAGATCCCCTGAGGGTGGAAGGGAAGGCACGACAGAGGATCGCATCTGATGCCCCGTGGAACATCATTATTGATCGGAAGCTGCTGAGATGATCGTCGGGGTCGGAGGAGCCATGATAAGGCTCGATGGCAGGCAGCTTGACGTGGGAGGGAATCACTTCCTCCATGATCTTCTTATAGAAGGGAATGCCCTGCTCTGCTTTATTTTGAAGAGGATGAGCTTGCTTAGTGGCGTCAAGCTCTTGACGCATTTCTTGGAGCTGGCGACGGATCTCTTTGTCAGAAAGAGCAGAAGGTGCAGGACGAGGAGAGTACTGAGACGGTGTTGAATCATGGCGAGAATACACCGAGGGGAGAGATCGGGCCTGCCGAGATCTAGGGAGATCTTTGACGCGGGCTCGATGGGGAGCTAGCTCAGCTTCTCTGGGACGGCGAGGGGGGTCCGCAACCTCATGCGGATTGGAAGAAGAGATCGCTGGATGAGCGGGGGCTGCATTCTCCCCAGAAGGGTGAGGAGCAGGAGCAGCCGGACGGGGGCTTCGGAGCGCCCCTGAATCAGGTGGGCCAAGGCCTGGACCTGTTGGACCAGTAAGGCAAACTGGTCTTGGGTCACCAGGGCCACCGGTGGTGATGGAGTCTCGATTGGTGGCGGTGGCAGTGCGACACTGCTCACTGGATCAGGCCTTTGAGAAGCGACCTGATCTCGGACTTCGGAGGTAGCCTTTTTCCGGTTGGCCATGGGAGGAGTTTTCTTGCATACTGAGATCCTTATCTCCCAGATCACAAGTTTTTAGGGACTTGAGGGCCCTTTCTCTAGCGCCAATTTGTTGCTGCTGAAATCTTATCCCCCGACTTGGGCGTGCTCGGGTCTTCGAGATGGGCTTCCTCCTGGCGGACCTGCAAAACAGTCCCCACGCGAGAGGCATTGGGGGTGGCCCTCTGCGGAAGATCCTCCGATGCTCAAGGCAGTGGAGATCAACAGTCAACAAAAATGAGGAGAAGACTCTCGCTGAAGAGTCTCTCCCAGGGCTCTGAGCAGAGCAATAATGGTGAAAAACAAAGGCAGCGAGTGGGTGTGCGCATGAAAGATGGAGTACATGAGGGGATCTGAGGCTGTGGTGTTTATAGAGGGTCACCTTTGCTTGGGAGCATCGTGGGTCCAAAGGCCATTGAGATCTGAATCCAGTTTGTTATGTGATCGGTAGGATTCGTATATGGTTAGTTAGTGGATCGACGGCTTGGAGAGCTTGTTGACATCTCGAGATTTGGTGGGGGCATAGGCCCCAGGGCTCTAGGCCACTTTCAGACATGATTCATGTTTGAAATCTCACTATTTTAAGCTTTCTCGCTGAATTCCGCAGAGGTGCAGGTATCGCTCGGGCTGGGCCGAGTGATATAAGAGATCGGCTAGAAAGGTCGGATGATGGGATGGCTCGGTTAGGGCCAAGAGACAATAGCTCGTCTTGAGGGGCCAAGAGACGATAGACGATAGCTCGGCTCGAGGGGCCGAGAGACGATAGCTCGAGGCCGAGAGGTGATAGACGATAGCTCGGCTCGAGAGGCCGAGAGGTGATAGGCGATAACTCGGCTCGAGGGGCCGAGAGGCAATAGACTCTCAGCTCGAGGGCCGAGAGGCGATAGCTCGGCTCGAGGGCCGAGAGGCGATAGATGATAGCTCGGCTCGAGGGGCCGAGAGATGGTAGATGATAGCTCGGCTCGAGAGGCCGAGAGGCGATAGCTCGGCTCGACGGGCCGCGCCATGGGAGCCCTTGGGTCGGTGGGGCTAGGGCGCTCCGACCTACCGAGGCGGACTTATCTCTGGTGGGTATCGCACAGCGAGTAGAAAACAAGGCTAGCCTTAGCCATGTGCACGATTATTGATACACGTGATTTTATCCCTCAACAATAGTGAAAAAAAACTTATATATGATCATATACGATAATCTTTTATAATAGAATATTATATTTGATGACAGAAATCTTCATATGTGGTATAAAATTAGATAAAATAAGCTGAATATTAGTTTGTTACCAAAAAAATAATTTGCATGCTTGCTAGGCAAATTCACTAGCCTTTTACGTCTTCATATAAGATCTAATTAAAATAAGTAACTTAATTATCTAAGAAATCTTTTCTATTGTTAATATGATTATGTATTGAATAAATATATATGATTAAAAATTTTCTTATTCACATATGCATTGTATACATATTAGATGAGTCATCTTGCACTCATATTCTGAATGAAGTGGGTGGAATTCATTCATCACCCCTTTACTTTTTTAATAAAAAAATAGATCTTCACAAGTTAATTAAGAAAATAAATCATCTAAAATGTTGACTTTTTCAAATGCTTTAGATTTGGCATTTAACCCCCATCCATCTCATGCTAATTATTTCAATTGCTTTGGTTTGCCATCCCATTTTTTTTAAGAAATCAACTAATTAATTAACCGTCCCATTACCTCTCCTCCCTCATATCACTCCGCAACAACTCCCATCGATCCATCCTCATCACCGAGGAAAGAAGTCCTTGGAACTGGACACTTTTCAACCTTACATCTCGATGCTTTGAACGTCACAGACCATCCTCCGGAAACCACATCTCCTTTAATGACTCTATAAAATTTTATATATCTGTGATCGCCACCACCTATCGGATTTTGATTGCTAATACAATCATGCAACCGTAACGTACGTGCAACACAACATGGACGGTGTTAGCAATGACCAATTCCATGACATCATGTGGCTGGGACTTCGAACGATTATTTTTTTATTTTATAGTATACTTAATGTATACTTATAATATAGTATAGTATACCTGGTTTCTTACGATTATTTTTTTTATTTTATCCAAGAAGTCAAGCCTCAAAAATATTCTCTCACATGCATTTATGTCCACCTTCCCATCCTCCCACCAATACCAAAGCCAAATTTTCTACTATTAGAGAGAGAGAGAGGCATTTAATAATAAGGTATTCAGTAAGTAGCCCCTGTAACTTTTAACCTCTATTAACTAATCCTATGATTTCTCTGTTGGACTGACTCGCATTGGACTGACATAATTACCCATCTGTATTAAAAAAAAAACTAATTTTATGATTTCTAATCCATGTATACATTTATTCATTAATATATATATAATATTTATTTTATATATTATTTTATTATATATATCTCTTTATTTACTATACATATTTGTTAGAAGCTCAACTCAACTCAACTCAGCTCAATTTATCTTAAGTCTTTTTTTTTAATTATGTTAGAAGCTGTTTATTAAAAAAGAAATAGTGCAGAGATTTTTCGTTAAATTACAGCCTACGAAGAGATCGAAGGTTCGACAAGTCCCTCATTTTTCTACTATTTTAGAGAGAGAGAAAGAGAGAGAGAGAGAGGATGGGGGCATTTCCACTTCACACGCACAGTAACAATATGAACACCTCTACTCGCTGCCTCTAAATGCCCATTGGCTTTCCCATTCGAAGCCCAAGTGTCATTGCAACAACAAGAGGACGGGGTTGGTATCATAAGAGACCAGGGCTTATATATAACAATGCAACAAAAGAAAATTAGAAAACAGACTGAAACGAAGTTACCAATCAGTAATTATATATAGTAGTTATATATATATATATATATAGAATCGAAACCCTGCACTCCAAATCCTACAACCTTTGGCCAAGTCTTATTATTCCTGGAATCAAAACACCCGATCGATGGAGCATCCTTCCTTGTCGATCTCGGCATTCAACAGCGCGAGCCCTTCTTGCACACGAGCGCGCCGGCCGACATGGTGATGGAGGCCACATGGGAGGACGGCCTCGCTCCTAAGCTCGAGGCCTTGGCGTAGCTCGATGAGGCCCCCGTGCCGGAAGGGGTGAAGAAGGCCCCATTCTTTTTAATAAACAGAATAATTTATAATTATTTTTTAATAAACAGAATAAACAGAACAATCTAGCAAAATAATTTAAGAATGGGGCCTTCTTCACCCCTTCCGGCACGGGGGCCTCATCGAGCTATGCCAAGGCCTCGAGCTTAGGAGCGAGGCCGTCCTCCCATGTGGCCTCCATCACCATGTCCGGCCGGCGCGCTCGTGTGCAAGAAGGGCTCGCGCTGTTGAATGCCGAGATCGACAAGGAAGGATGCTCCATCGATCGGGTGTTTTGATTCCAGGAATAATAAGACTTGGCCAAAGGTTGTAGGATTTGGAGTGCAGGGTTTCGATTCTATATATATATATATATATATACTATATATAATTACTGATTGGTAACTTCGTTTCAGTCTGTTTTCTAATTTTCTTTTGTTGCATTGTTATATATAAGCCCTGGTCTCTTATGATACCAACCCCGTCCTCTTGTTGTTGCAATGACACTTGGGCTTCGAATGGGAAAGCCAGTGGGCATTTAGAGGCAGCGAGTAGAGGTGTTCATATTGTTACTGTGCGTGTGAAGTGGAAATGCCCCCCTCCTCTCTCTCTCTCTCTCTTTCTCTCTCTCTAAAATAGTAGAAAAATGAGGGACTTGTCGAGCCTTCGATCTCTTCGTAGGCTGTAATTTAACGAAAAATCTCTGCACTATTTCTTTTTTAATAAACAGCTTCTAACAGTAATTAAAAAAAAAAAGACTTAAGATAAATTGAGCTGAGTTGAGTTGAGTTGAGCTTCTAACAAATATGTATAGTAAATAAAGAGATATATATAATAATAAAATAATTATATAAAATAAATATTATATATATTAATGAATAAATGTATACATGGATTAGAAATCATAAAATTAGTTTTTTTTTTAAATACAGATGGGTAATTATGTCAGTCCAATGCGAGTCAGTCCAACAGAGAAATCATAGGATTAGTTAATAGAGGTTAAAAGTTACAGGGGCTACTTACTGAATACCTTATTATTAAATGCCTCTCTCTCTCTCTAATAGTAGAAAATTTGGCTTTGGTATTGGTAGGAGGATGGGAAGGTGGACATAAATGCATGTGAGAGAATATTTTTGAGGCTTGACTTCTTGGATAAAATAAAAAAAATAATCGTAAGAAACCAGGTATACTATACTATATTATAAGTATACATTAAGTATACTATAAAATAAAAAAAATAATCGTCCGAAGTCCCAGCCACATGATGTCATGGAATTGGTCATTGCTAACACCATCCATGTTGTGTTGCACGTACGTTACGGTTGCATGATTGTATTAGCAATCAAAATCCGATAGGTGGTGGCGATCACAGATATATAAAATTTTATAGAGTGATTAAAGGAGATGTGGTTTCCGGAGGATGGTCTGTGACGTTCAAAGCATCGAGATGTAAGGTTGAAAAGTGTCCAGTTCCAAGGACTTCTTTCCTCGGTGATGAGGATGGATCGATGGGAGTTGTTGCGGAGTGATATGAGGGAGGAGAGGTAATGGGACGGTTAATTAATTAGTTGATTTCTTAAAAAAAATGGGATGGCAAACCAAAGCAATTTAAATAATTAGCATGAGATGGATGGGGGTTAAATGCCAAATCTAAAGCATTTGAAAAAGTCAACATTTTAGATGATTTATTTTCTTAATTAACTTGTGAAGATCTATTTTTTATTAAAAAAGTAAAGGGGTGATGAATGAATTCCACCCACTTCATTCAGAATATGAGTGCAAGATGACTCATCTAATATGTATACAATGCATATGTGAATAAGAAAATTTTTAATCATATATTTATTCAATACATAATCATATTAACAATAGAAAAGATTTCTTAGATAATTAAGTTACTTATTTTAATTAGATCTTATATGAAGACGTAAAAGGTAGTGAATTTGCCTAGCAAGCATGCAAATTATTTTTTTGGTAACAAACTAATATTCGCTTATTTTATCTAATTTTATACCACATATGAAGATTTCTTGTCATCAAATATAATATTCTATTATAAAGATTATCGTATATAATCATATAAGTTTTTTTTCACTATTATACTTCTATATTGATGTGCAAAACTTTGGATCATAGCGATGATATGAGAACTAAAAATGTTTTCATGATGTAGCTAGATTACTACTAATTTAAAAAATCATTGCTTTAATTTTAATACGTGATCAAAAGATTTTAAACTATTACCATGTCTTTATAAACGAACTAGAGATAGAAAATATGTATTGACTTTTCTTAAAAAATTTAAAAATTAAATCAAATCTTGAAAACAAGCATGATATCATATGTGGCATCATTAATCCACCGAGGGAAAACTCTGCAGAAACAAAACTTGTTAGGTCATGTTCATTGATAATTCAAACACATATACTACTTTCATGATATGTACAAATAATAATTAAAAGAAGTCGTTGGAAAGAAAAGTAAAGGAACTCAATCAGAGAAGCACTACTGAAGCAGCTAATGAATGAAAATTGCTGTGCAAATTTCAATATCACAAATTTCAAACTGATACAAGAAGAACATCTGGAAACAGAGAAACAACCCAGGAAAAACATTGTTGAAACCATTAATGAAATGCCCATAGTTCAATTTGTGTCAATATATCAACTTCACTTATTTTCTCAAAATACAAATACTCTCCATACAAATTCTAAGGAAGCTAAACAGAATCAACTATTTTCCCAAAAAAGTCAGCAACGATGACAACCACATGCAGTTCACATCTCGGTATTCAAGACAACAGCCAAATCTAACTCCTTCACCACCCCAACTTTAATCAGCTAATCAACATGCATGCATAACCAGTCCTCGGCCAGCCAAAACAACTCACAGTATACGCTTCATACAAAGAAGAACAACTCCACGCTCACATAATCGACAAAAAAAAAAAAAAAAACCAAGCCCAAGATCAAGCAAAACACGATGGCAATCCCCGTGCTTCACCAATCAAACCCCAAACCCTGCACAAAATTTTCACGACAGCAACTCAAACTGCCCATGAAAACCCATCAACAACCGGATTCCTGACTTTTATTTTCTCATAAACTACACAACAGCTAAAATATAATGGTTGTTAGTTTTTTAATATTTTATTTATTTAGTTTGAGTTTAGCTTTTACATAATTGGTCTATTTTATTATGCTTTGGTGCGATAGCCTCAAATAGATAAGATCATAAGAGGCATTATGTTTATCGATAGAAACAAGATATGGTGATGTGAACGATATAGATCTATTTTTTTTTCTTGAGAGAAATTTTTTTATTATCTTGATTTTTTTTAATAATCTGTGTTAAAAATAATTTCAATAAAATTTGATATCAGAACCTGATTGCAAAAAAAAATTTACAACACGGCAAAAGATCAAAGAAATAAGAAAAAAAGAAAAAATCTTTTTGCTTTCTTAATTTTATTCGGCGAGGAGGCAAGAAGACACTAGCCGAAGACGCGGTGCTTTCCTTCCACGCGTAGCTGACAAGTTCTTCCACCAAAGTCCTTCGTCCTGTAATTTTCTCTTTCCAAAGCAACAAAACAAAATATCTGTGACGTTGTGCTTGAAGCTGCCGTATGGTTGACCGCCTAGGAGATTGACTTTCCTTCCAAAGATGTCAGGTTTCAAGGCTCCTTGGCATTAGAGAACAGCCTCCAATACACAACAAAGATTGGAGCAGCGGAAAAAGAAGAAGGTGGTTGCTTTTGGCGAGAGAACAAGGAACGAAAACGAAGAGGATGAGAAGGCCTATTTTTTCTTTCGTTTTTCAAGGCCCGCTTTCTTTCTTTGGCGTTAGTGGTCCTCCTTAGAACTTTGGTGTAAAAAAAGTAGAAAAGGAAAGCCCTTTATAGGTGAATATGAAGGCAAAAGACAACAAGAGCATGAAGGCAAAAGAAAAATAAGAAGTCTACATCCGTTGCCTATCCCACGAGATGATCAACAAAAAAGTGGTCAAGAAAAAATTATTATAAATATATGTATATTGCTAGTGTGGTTCATGACAATCTCAAACAATATTAGTATGAATATCAACCCTAATTTTAATTAAAAAAATTATGATTATTGAAGCATACCCTTTTTATTTTACAAGAAGTATGATATTTAGTAGAGAAAGGGTACGAAGATTCAGTTAATAGAGCAATTGAAGACTTCAAAAAGAAGAATGTCAAAGCTCTTTTCTTCATCCAACAAGCTGTATCTGAGAAACTTTTCCCTAAAATTATTAGAGCCACCAAATCAAAGGAGGCATGGAATATCTTGCAGAAAAAATTTCAAGGCAACATCAAGGTGAGAGCTATCAAACTTCAAATTCTAAGAAGAGAGTTAGATAATTTAAGCAAGAAAATAAAAAATTAAAGGATTACTTCTTCAAAATTATAGAGACTGTTAATCAAAAGAAGAGCTATGGTGAAACCATCACCGAGCAAAGAATATGTGAGAAAATTTTGGCTAGTTTATCTTCAAAATTTGATACAATAATTACAATTGTTAAAAAATCTAAAGATCTTTCTGTTCTAAGTGTTCATAAATTGATGGGATCTCTTGAAGCTCATGAGCAAAGATTTTTTAGGCATAAAGAATCACCAATTGAAAGTGCTTTTCAATCTAAACTTAAAGTGGTTGATAAAAAATTCTTAAAAAGAATCATCTAGTCATGCTCCAGTCAAAAAGAGTCATTCAGAGGTGAAAACCAAAGTAGAGGAAGAGGAAGAAATATAAAAGGAAGAGGTAGAGAAATGGAAAGAAATAATTTTTTAAGAAGGCAATATGATGAGAGCACTCAACAAGGTGCAATGTATGTAAAAGATCTTCTCATGCTGAAAAAGATTGCTGATTTAGGGGGAAACCCCAATGTTATAATTGTAAAAAGTTTGGACATGTTCAAAAAGATTGTAGCTACAAAGCAAGTGAGCAAACACACTGCTCAGAAAAAATGAAGGTCAATAAAGCACACTATATGCATGTCAAACTGCATAAGAGCAAAGGAATAATATGTAGTATCTTGACAGTGGGTGCAATAATCATATGACTGATGAAAAATCTATTTTTGTGGACATTGGTAATTCTTCAATTTCACAAGTGAAGATGAAAAATGGTGTATTAGTCCAAGTAAGAGGCAAAGGCACAATTGCAATCAAAACCAAGAAAGGAAGAAAATTTATTCACGATGTTTTACTTGTTTCAGATTTGAATCAGAATTTGTTGAGTGTTAAACAGCTGATTGAGCATGGGCATATGGTACACTTTGAAGATAATGTTTGCAAGTTATATGATAGAGGGATAAAAAAGCAACTTATGACAAATATCAAGATGGAGAAAAATAGAAGTTTTCCTCTAATTTTGCACTATGCAAAGGATGCTGCATGAAAGATGAAAGTAAATGATGAGTCATGGCTATGGCATAAAAGGTTTGGACACTTAAATTTTCAAAGCTTGAGAAGTTTATATTAAAAGAATATGGTGTATGGTCTACTAGCAGTACCTGACAAGGAAGAACCTTGTGAAGGATATGCATTTGGAAAGCAACATTGAAAGGCATTTTCAAAAGAGCATATATGGAAAGCTAAAGCACCATTGAAGCTTATTCTTACTGACATATGTGGACCTATGAAAACTTCTCATGCATGTAACATCTACTTCATTATTTTTATTGATGACTATTCAAGGATGACATGGGTGTATTTTATGAGGCATAAATTAGAGGCATTTCTTATCTTCAAGAAGTTTAAAATCTTGTGGAAAGACAAAGTGGGCATTATATCAAGGTGCTGAGAAGTGATAGAGGTGGTGAATACAATTCAAATAAATTTAAGAAATTTTATGAAGATGATGGTGTACAAAGACAATTGACTGTTGGCTATGCACCAGAGCAAAATGAAGTTGCAGAAAAAAGAATCGTACTATTATTGAGATGTCTAGATCTATGCTCAAAGACAAAGGCCTTCCAAATTCTTATTGGGCAGAAGTAGTGAATACAGCAATATATCTGATGAATAGATGTCCAACAAAAGCTCTTCAGAATATAGCACTATTTGAAGTCTGGTATGGTAGAAAGTCTTCAGTGAAGCATTTCAAAATCTTTGGATGTGTGTGCTATGCACATATTTTTAAAGGAAAGAGACATAAACTTGATGAAGTAAGTGAAAAATATATCTTTATTGGATACAGTTCTAAATCAAAAGGTTACAAACTTTTCAGCTTGAAGCAAAATCGAGTGATCATAAGAAGAGATGTTATTTTCAATAAAAAAGTTGCTTGGGATTGGAAGCAAAAGAAAGTTGAAGAAAATATTATTTCTCTTAATGAAGAAATTCATGATGCTCAAAATGAAGAAAATATGGTTGAAGGTTCACCAAAAACTTCTCCAAATATAAGTCCATTTTTAACTTCAGGTTCAAGTCCATCTTTAAGTTCTACTCCTATAAAAATGAGAAGATTAAGTGACATTTATGCTTCTTATAATTTCTGCATGATTGAGCCTGAAACTTATGAAAATGCTATGTATGAAGAAGTGTGGAACAAGGCAATGCAAGAAAAATCAATATGATTGAAAAGAACAAAACTTAGGAATTAGTGAAAAAAGCAAGTGATAAGGAAGTCATTGGCTTGAAGTGGATCTACAAAACAAAACACAATCCAGATGGCACCATTCAAGATACAAAGCAAGATTAGTAGCAAAGGAATACTCTCAATTACCTAGTATTGATTATCAAGAAACTTTCGTACCTGTTGCTAGACATGATACAATTAGAGCCTTATTTCAATAGTAGCACATAAAAGTTGAAAACTACACCAACTAGATGTAAAGTCAGCATTCTTGAATGGAGTATTGGAAGAAAAAATTTATGTTGAACAACCTCAAGGCTTCATCATCAAAGGTCAAGAAAACAAGGTATACAAGTTGAAGAAAGTATTATATGGGCTGAAGCAAGCACCCAGAGAATGGTACTCTCAAATTGACACCTACTTCAATGAAAAAGGTTTTCTAAGAAGTCCAAGTGAACCAACACTTTATGTAAAGAAGCAAGGTAATGATATTCTCATTGTCTCTCTTTATGTTGATGATTTAATTATTACTGGTAACAATGAGAATATGATTTTGACTTTCAAAAGTGATATGATGAGAAGATATTAAATGAATGATATGGGTTTGCTTCATTATTTTTTTGGGAATTGAAATCAGTCAAAGAAAAGATGGCATCTTTATCAGTCAAAAGAAGTATGTAGAAGGCATTCTCAAAAATTCAACATAGAAATTGTAATAGTGTGGAAACACCCTTTGTGGTAAATGAGAAGTTAATGAAAGAAGATGAAAGTGGTGAAGCCGATGCACAATTATACAAAAGCATTATTGGAAGCTTATTATATCTAACAATTACAAGACCATATATTATGTTTGCATCAAGTTTACTTTCCAGATTTATGCAAAAGCCAAGTAATATTCACTTTGGACAAGCAAAAAGAGTCTTGAGATACATCAAAGGTTCTAAAGATTATAGGATCATGTATGAAAGAAATAAGAATGATATGGTGAAATTATTTGGATTTTGTGATAGTGATTGGACTGGAAGTATTGATGACATGAAAAGCACATCAGGTTATGTATTCTTTTATAGATTGGGTATCATATCTTGGGCATTCAAGAAGCAAGATACTGTAACATTATCATCTTCTGAAGCTAAATATATTTCAACAATTTTGGCAGCACAACAAATAATTTGGTTGAGAAGAATATTCAAGATATTGCTGAGAAGCAAGAAAAAGCTACTGCTATGTTATGTGACAACAAATCTACTATTTCTATTACAAAAATAGTATCACAGCCATACCAAGCACATCAAAATCAAGTACCATTTCATTAGAGATATAATAGAAGAAAAAGAAATTGAAGTCAAGTATGTGAAGACTGAAGACCAAATTGCAACATCTTCACCAAGGCACTACCCAAGGAGAAATTTATTCACTTTAGAGATCTCATGCATATCCAAGACAACCATTAAAGGGGAGTGTTAAAATATAATGGTTGTTAGTTTTTTAGTATTTTATTTTATTTTATTTTATTTAGTCTGAGTTGGGCTTTTAAATAATAGGTCTATTTTATTATGCTTTGGTGGGGTAACTTTAAATGGATAAGATAATAAGAGGTATTGTGTTTATTTGTAAAAAAAAAAATTCATATGGTGATGTGTTTGAGAAAAAAATCTTTCTTTACCTTAATTTCTCTCCCCAAAATGATCTGTGTTGAAAACAATCCCAACAACAACCACCAACATCTCCCGCCACGAAACCACCGACCAATCTCCCACCAGGCCACCACCAATCGACCAACCCGCGAAACTTGGAGACGCCAAACTCTCCATCCTTCATCCTCCCCCACCCCCCAACCCAAAATCCCGCAATCCCAACAAAATCCCAGCATCAAAAACGACTGGAAAACTACACTCCAAAGGCGGCAAGTCCATAAAAAAAAATAGCACCCAAAACCCCACCCCACACCAAACACAAACACGAACACAAACACACAAAGACAAAAATAACAACCTTCAAAGAACGAAGGAGAGTTCGTACCGCGAGGCACCGACGACGGCGCTAAGAGAGGAAAAGATCAGGGGTTTTAGGCGACAGCCGGTAGAGGTTGATGGGCTGGCAGGGCATAGCCGGAAGGCGGAGGAGAAGGGGACGAGAGCTAAACTATCTCATCAACCACCTATCTCTCTCTCTTTATTTATTTTTTGAGAGGGTTTCTCCGCTCTCTTCTGCGCTCTTGTTTTACGGCTGGTGGGGTTGAAGGGATGGGAGAACGTATGCCTTGAGCTTATTCTTAATTTCTAATCTCCGGGTGAATTCCCGGAATGCTTCCGGATATTTCCACGAATGGCCGAGCAGTCCACGTAAATTTCGGGTTTCCATATAAGGATCAAATTTTGAATTCCCAGAATACCACAAACATAACAATCAAATAGCACCAGCAACCAGCATCCTTAAACTCATATTTAATTCGCCAAAAGAAAGAAAGAAAAAAAAAAGGTATCCTTGAACTTATGGAATAATGATAATTGCTTTTCCTGGAGCCCAATCAATTTTTTTTTTAAAAAAAAAGTAATTTTTGACATGAAGGAAAACAAGTAATTCCCAAAACAAAATAACGGTATTTCAGAAAAGGAAAGTAATGAATAGTTTCAAATTTTAATAAATATTTTAGAATAAATATGAACAGATAAAGAAATCATGGAGAGATCAAGCCAAAAAAACAAAAGACATCATCAGTTCATGATGGAAATAAATTGCTGATTTATCCTGCTAATGAGAATCATGATCAAGCAGTCTTAGAGATTTTCAATCCATAATTTAAAACTAACCTTCTCTCTCTACTGAGGAAACTGGTTCTTGGCAACTAGCTAATACTTTTATACCTGACCTTTATGAATTAAAACCTTAAAAGGGGGAAGTAATGTTAATTTATGAGGACTTAACTTCTTTACTGCAATCATGTAAAGATATTGTTGAGATAATGCAGAATTGAGGTATCACACGTTCTCCTACTTTGCAGTTGGATAACGCAGAGTCCCACGTTCTCCTACTTAGACCAAGTCACTCTACGTGTCCCATGTTTATCTGTTGTGGGTTTTATCTTTTAAGTTTACCTGTACGTGGGCTAGTTAGTTTTACACGTTATTAGATAGTGGATAACGTGCCTCTAATTTCTTGCTGCACGATGTTTTCTTCATCTCTATTTAAACCTTTGTAAATGACATCATTCGAGATAATGAAGAGCAAGTTTATCCTTTTACTTTTGCCTTCTTCCAAAATTATCCTTAGTAATTTTATTTTCCTTCTCAACTTTCTAACCATCGTTGAGTAAGTCCTACTTTCAAAATCTGTTAGTCCCATATCTCTTTTGTTATCAAGTGGTATCAGAGCCAATAACATTCAACAGCAATACCATCAACCCGGTGATTCCAATATTCAAAGGAGAAGGCTATGATTTCTGGAGCAAAAAGTTGAAGACTCTTTTTATCTCACAAGATTTATGAGAATTGATGGAGAAAGGCCTATTGGAGAAAGGCCTATCGGAGAAAGGAGCATTAAAGCTAGAGAATATAAAAAAGATGCCAAAGCTCTCTTCTTCATTCAACAGGCCATTGGTGATGCAATTTTTCCTCGAATTTCAGCAGCTACAACCTCTAAAGATGCTTGGGATTTGTTGCAAGAAGAATATTAAGGTAATGTTAAGGTATTAACTGTCAAACTTCAAACTCTTCGTCGAAAATTTGAGACATTGAGCATGAAAGATGATGATTCTTTAGATCAGTTTTTTTTCCAAAGTTCTAGAAATTGTTAATCAAATGAGAATTTATGGTAAAGATTTATCTGATCAAAGAGTTGTTGAAAAAATATTACGAAGTTTGTCAGTTAAGTATGATCATATTGTAGCTGCTATAAAAGAATCCAAGGATCTAACCAAACTTTCAATTAGTGCATTATTTGGCTCTCTTCAGTCACATGATGATAGATTGAAAAGGTTCAATGAAAGTACAGTGAAAAAAGCCTTTCATTCTAAGGTGAATACTCCAAAGGAAAGCATTAATCAGCATTGTACACCAAGAAATAGAGGAGGTTCTTTTCGAGGCAGAAGAGGTGGAGGACGTCTTGGTAAAGTTTATCAGAATCGCAATGAAGGTAACAGCCAAGGTAAAAATTTAAACCTTTTCAGTATAATTATTGCAAGAGATATGGTCATATTGAAAGGTTTTATCGGATAAAGGAAAGTAATGAAAATGGTGAAATCTCTAAGCCTTTTCTTTGTCATTTTTGCAAAAAGTATGGCCACATTGAGCGTTTTTGTAGATTGAAAGAAAAACATGCATATTTTGCAGAAAAATATGAAAAGGGATCAAATGAAAATTTATTTTTGCATGCTTTACTGCAAAAGAATGTCCTAAAGAAGTTTGGTATATTGATAGTGGATGCAGCAATCATATGACATGTCGTGCAGAGATCTTTTCTTATTTGGACAAATCTGTTACTACAAAGGTAAAAACGGGTGATGGTAATGTTCGAGAAGCTCATGGGAAAGGTAATATGAAACTTGATTTCTATGGCTTGAAATCAATTGAAAATGTTCCTGACTTAAAGTCTAATTTGTTGAGTATTGGGAAATTTTTGACTGAAGGTTATTCACTTGTTTTTGAAAATTTAAGATGCCATGTTTATGATAATTCTAAGAGTTCACTTATTATTGAGATACCTATTATTGAAAATAAACTTTTCTCTCTACGTCTTGATCATGCCTTGAATGTCTCATTAGCAAATGATAATGTGTTATGGCATCATAGATATGGACATTTGGTTATCACAATTTGGAGCTTTTATCAAAAAGGAATATGGTGTATGGGTTACCTAGAATTATGAATAATGATCATATATGTGAGAGTTGTGTGCTTGGAAAGCATCACAGGGATGTTTTTCCAAGAGGAAAGGCTTAGCGGGCCTCAAAACCACTTGAACTGGTGCATGCATATTTATGCGGACCAATGCAATCTCCATCCTTAGACAATAGCAAGTATTTTATTATTTTGTTGATGATTTTAGCAGAATCACATAGGTATATTTTGTTAAAGAAAAGTCAGATAGCTTCTCTGTATTCAAAAGGTTTAAATGCTTTGTTGAAAAGAATAGTGGCCATGCATTAAAGGTATTGCGAACCGATAGGGGTGGAGAATTTCTTTCAAAAGAATTCACTCTTTTTTGTGAAGATAATGGCATTCACAGGCAATTGACTGCAAGCTTTACACCACAACAAAATGGAGTAGCAGAACGAAAGAATAGGAGTCTTGTTGAGATGGCAAAAAGCATGATTAAAGCAAAAGGGCTTCCTAACAATTTTTGGGCCGAAGCAGTTCATATCGCTGCCTATGTACTCAATCGTAGCCCCACATCTTCACTTCAAGGCATAACACCATTTGAAGCTTGGCATGGATGGAGACCAACGGTAACTCATTTTAGAGTATTTGGGTGTCTTGCTTATGTTCACATTCCATCTCAGAAAAGGAAAAAATTAGATGATAATAGCATGAAATGCATCTTTATTGGTTATAGTATTGAAAGCAATGCTTATCGGTTTTATAATCATAACTCAGAGGCTTGTTCTTAGTCGGGATGTGATATTTGATGAGCAGAATGCATGGAATTGGAATGAATTACGGAATACAGCAATATGTGGAGTTCAAGCTGAAGAAACATCAGTGGCCTTTGATGATGAAAGTGAAGATTTAATTGATCCAAATCAATCTTCACCAAGGACAACACCTGTGAAGTCTACACTTGTGAGTTCTCCTTATTTATCATCTTCTGAATCTCCTCCAAGAAAGATAAAATCCTTGATTAATATATATGAAAGATGTCAGTTTACTTTTATTGATGAACCAAGTTGTTTTGAAGAAGCAATAAAGCACAGAGAATGGTGCAAAGCTATGGATGATGAAATTTCAGCATTAATAAAAAATGGTACTTGGGAGCTCATGGATCTACCACCTAACCATGAAGCTATTGGTTTAAAATGGATATGCAAAATCAAATATAAAGCAGATGGATCAATCCAAAAATTTAAAGCAAGGATTGTTGCAAAGGGCTATATGCAGCGAGAAGGTATTGATTTTGCAGAAACTTATGCTCCAGTAGCTAGATTTGATACAATTAGAACAGTTTTATCTATAGCTGCTCATTATCAATGGAATGTTTTTCAACTTGATATCAAATCAGCCTTTTTGAATGGTTTTTTGGATGAAAAAGTATATGTGCAGCAACCACAGGGCTATGAAGTTGTTAATGAAGAAAAGGTGTATCGATTACGGAAGGCACTTTATGGACTTAAGCAGGCACCTAAGCATGGTATGAAAGGATTGATCAGCACTTTGTACAGAATGGCTTTCAAAGGAGCAAAAACGAGCCCACCTTATATGTCAAGTCAAAAGGTACAAATATTCTTATGGTTTGTTTATATGTTGATGACTTGGTATATACTGGCAGTAGTGATGAACTGATTGCAGAATTTAAAAATAGTATGATTAAAAATTTTGAGATGTCAGATCTTGGCTTGATGAATTACTTTCTTGGTTTGGAAGTAAAACAATTTGGTAATGAAATTTTTATCTCCCAAGAGAAGTATGTAAAAGATCTTCAGAAATTTGCAATGTCTGATTGCAAGCCAATGAAGACTCCAATGAACACTGGTGAGAAATTTAGCCAAAATGATGGAGAAGAATAGATTGATGCACATATGTACAAAAGTCTAATTGGAAGTTTGCTATATCTCACAAATACTCATCCAGACATTATGTATGCAACAAGTTTGCTATCAAGGTTCATGCAAAGTCCAAGCAAAATTCATCTTGTGGCAGCGAAAAGAGTGTTGAGATACTTAAAAGGAACTATTACCTATGGTATTTCATACACTAATGCTAATAAGTTATCTTTGTATGGTTTTTTTGATAGTGATTGGGCAGGTTCAGTTGATGATCGAAAAAGCACTTCTGGTTACATCTTCACCCTTGGATCTGGAGCAATATCTTGGAGTTCAAAGAAACAAAGTACTATAGCACTATTATCATCTGAAGCTGAGTACGTAGTCGTTACTGCTGCAGCTTGTCATGCTATCCGGTTGCGTAGAGTATTGAAGGATTTAAAACTATCACAAAAGGGTCCAACTACTATCAACTGTGACAATCAATCCACAATTGCAATGACAAAGAATCCAGTGTTTCATCAGCAAACAAAGCACATTGAACTTCGACATCATTTTGTTCGTGAACTAGTGACTAATGGAAGTATTGAACTGCAATTTTGCAACACCAAAGAACAATTAGCAGATATCTTCACAAAAGCATTGCCATTGGAAAGCTTTTTATATTTAAGAGAAAAATTGGGAGTATCTGCATTAAGGGGGAGTGTTGAGATAATGCAGAATTGAGGTGTCCCACGTTCTCCTACTTTGCAGTTGGATAACGCAGAGTCCCACGTTCTCCTACTTAGACCAAGTCACTCTACGTGTCCCATGTTTATCTATTCGTGGGTTTTATCTTTTAAGTTTATCTATACATGGGCTAGTTAGTTTTGCACGTTATTAGATAGTGGATAATGTGCCTCTAATTTCTTGCTGCACAATGTTTCTTTCATCTCTATTTAAACCTCTGTAAATGACATCATTCGAGATAATGAAGTGCAAGTTTATCCTTTTACTTTTGTCTTCTTCCAAAATTATGGTTAGCAATTTTATTTTCCTTCTCAACTTTCTAACCATCGTTGAGGAAGTCCCTACTTTCAAAATCTGTTAGTCTCGTATCTCTTTTGTTATTAGATATATGGAGGAGATTGGAACCAGCGAAATACCTATACATGTAAACATCCTTATGAGGGCTTAGTTCCCTCTTACACAGGAAGCAGGCTTTTAGGAAGCCTATCTCTTGATAATTCTTGGGAACCTGGCGAGCTGGCTTAGCAGTTGGCCTGCATGACTTCAACGTAGACTTGATGACAATGTTCGATCCTCGCCCGGTTTGCTCTATCAGAATCCGAAGGCCTATGAGGCCTTCAGGTGCTCGTGTTGAGTTCTTGAGCTCTCCGCTGGCTACTCCCGTAGTCCTGGCAGCCTTGCCACCCTCCTCCCCTAGATGGAAGATGCTCTTTATTCTTGGGAGCATCTTGAGAAGAAGAAAGGAGGGTGGGAGGAGAGGAGAGGAAGGTAGGGAATGGGAGGACCTCTTTAGCAGTGGGATGAGGGGTGTGGGGTGGAAGGGGTGATGGATATTAAAACTATACTTGATGTCCACAAAGGATCCATCACTTCTTTCACATGACATAATATGACAACTTTTACGGCTTGGCGAGCTAGGCTGGTCTCGGCTGAGCTCGGAGGGAGATGTGGTTCTGTTCCTAAAGCAGCCTAGACCATATACTACTTAATTTGACGTCTAAATCATAAACTCTACAATCGTTTGGCTGTGTTGTAGAGTTCTATTTCTATCTTTTGAATTTATTTCAGATCATATACTACTTTGGCATCTAGTTCATAAACTCTATAATTATTTAGTTGTATTGTTTGCGACGATTTGTTCTATTGGCAGTAACAAATCTTTGCTCTACCTTCTGCGATGGTGACAGAAACTAAGCCCGTGGCAGCTGAGGACGCAAAATGGACCTCTTCGAGGATGATGACGAGTTTGAAGAGTTCAAGATCGATCAAGGTAGTTTTTTTTTTCTTTTTTCTTTGGATCTATCTCCGTTTCATTTTCTGAAGAAGAGGAATTATCATGATTTGGTTTGAATTTTAGTGAACATAAATGATTATTGAGTAGAAGATTTGCTCATTCTCTCATGTAGGTAATTTGAATTTTATGATTATCGTCAATTTAATGTCTCGGTGCTACATTGGTTATCAGATTTATGGAAAAAAGAAATAGATGATCTTTAAGAAAGCTAGTGATGTGGTGTGGTTTATGACATGGAGATAAATCATACTAGCTGCTAGGAAGGTTTTGATGTAGTTTCCTTTCATATAATTTGTTTATGTTGTTGCAGTGCATTTTGGTGAATGCAAGAATTTTTTCAGCTATGTCTCATGGGACATATTTCCTCTCCTTATGGACTGTTTGGATTAAGGGGAATGAAAGGAAGGGAAAAGAAATGAAGAAAGATCATAAATTACTTTGTTTGGAAGAAAGGTGAAAAAAGAAAAAAAAGAAAGAGAATGAGAGTAACTGATTTTTTTTTTTTTTTATCTTAGCGAAGATCAATTTGTTAACCTCCAAATCGAAATAAGCTGAAGAAGAAAAAAATATTTAAATTATATTTTTAAAAAAAATAAAAAATTTCTTTATTTTATCGAAGGGAGAATAGCCCAGCCATGCTTACTACCTTCTGAATCCATTCCAGACATCGGAGAGGGGCTTTCAGCCTGTCTACGCTTTTACAGAAATAAAGCTATCAACCATGCTTACTCCTGGTCTTCTTTTTGTGTTGGGTGGATGATGAGATGACTAATCCATCGTTGCAACGTTCCTTTTCTTTCTTGATAGATCAAAGTTACATCTTAAATGAAAGTTAATTTATATAGCAAAGATTTTTATTTAATATAAAATTATTTTAAATATTATATTTTTATAAAATAATATAAATTAGTTAAAATTTATATTTTAAGTTAATATTCATCAATTTTTATACATTCAGATAGAATGTAATACTATTTGTAATGTTTTAAATTTATTTATTGATCTAACTAGTTTATTAGCAGATCTAAACTATATAATTAAATAAAAAATTTAAATTATAAATATTTTATTTTTTAATATAAAATTATTTTTAAAATATTATAATGCCATCATGAGTCCATCAATAGGTTTTTATGTGACCTTGAATGATTTGTCTGCGTTAATACCACTACCAATCAAAAGAACCTGAAGAAGGGCCCACCAAGGGCATCAAAACTTGTGGCCATGTCCCCGTGCAACAAGCTAACTATTTGGCATAATAAGGTCACTGAACTTGTAGAAGACCTATGTTAGCCGATGAACTCCCATCCACGTCCAAGTTGAGATTCCCTCTAGTTCTTTCTTGTTTTGGGTGTAGCGTGCGAAAGAGAAGGATAGAAAAGAGGAAGACATTTTCCCCTCCACATACACCATATCTCTAAATAAATCAAACGTCACAAAGAAGACACATATACTACTTTGGCGCCAAGATCATCAACTCTATAATTATTTGACTCTGCATCAATAGCCTCTAAAAAGATACCGCCACTCTTCTATGGCGAATAATCGGGCATGGACCCTTTCTCCACTAATGATGGTATGGTCTGAAAGGTCTGAGATAATATCTTGTCCACACGTGTCTGTAATAAATACATATCAAATATAGTATAACTCATATCAGAGAAAATATATGAATAAACACATCATATTTCAATGATTTACTTACTCCAATACGCTGAGAGTGACTGTCGACTCAAGACCCATCTTTTATCATGTAGGTCGCCTTGAACAGCCGCCAATGCCCTGGATCGATGCCTTCCTTCAGCCTCAAAAAAATAATATTTTAAATTTATAGTTATGCTCATTTAAAAAAATTATCATTAATACGTATACAAAATAAATAAATTTATATTAACTTACTAGACGCCGTCGATGCTCCTTAATCGAAATAGATCCTACTGTATGGTAGGAAAGATCAGTGCCTAGACCACCTTTCAGTACAACAATTCTAACAATAGGAAACGCTAAAAAAGGCTTTTTTTCCAATGCTAATAAGTGTCAAAAAATATCATCCCGATGCTTCAAGAAGCATCAGAAAACGAGGAGTGGAGATGAAATTTTTTGACGCTTGAAAAAGCATCAAAAAATTTTTGAAACTTTAAAGCGTCGGCACTATGAATAGAAATAAAAAAGAAAAAAATCAAATTATCAACTAAGACACATCCAACCGCTGGAGAGGCTTGAGCAAGAAATCCTCTGCTCCCTCCTTCAAGCACCTGATCCATAAATCAAATTATCAAAAAAAAAAGCACTCGTTGTTTGAAGTTTCAAAAATGTGATAAGAAATATTTGCCCTTCTTTGTTTCGAGAAACGACTAAGTACCTATTGATTTTATTGGATACATTTTCTGAAGACACTATGACCACAAGGATTTCCTTCAGCGTAGATGATTTCTTCACCCATAAAATTCCAATGGCAACATGATGAATGCCACACCAAAGAAGCTAAAAATTAAAAATTTGTCATCTTTTTAAGGAAGAGAAAGAAAGAGAGGACACTAACCTTCACCTTCTTGAGGAAATCATACCCTGTTATCTTTGGCATCCAGTAGTCTGTAATGATCATATTAACATTGGGTGTTGGGCAAAAACAAAAAAGAAGAGAAAACAAAAAGAAGAAAAAACAAAAATATATTTGAACTAGAGAGAGAGAGAGAGAGGGCACCTACCTCGTGGTCATCGGTGGCAGCGGATGGCGTGACCTCTTCGAATCTGAAGATCAGGATTGGAGAGAGAAAAGACGAGGGAGAGGGATGCGGGTGGCTAGGGTTTCCTCAATGCGGGAGGGCACTTACCTCATGGTCGCCAGTGGCGGTGGATGGCATGACCTTTTCAGATCTGGAGATCGGGATTGGAGAGAGAAAAGATGAGGGAGAGGGATGCGGGCGGCTAGGGTTTCTTCGTGCATGAAATATAGGTCCGAGTCTATGGTCTGTTGCCGATGGGATTTTCGAATGCTCAAAAGCATGGTTAATTTTAAATTTTCTTCCTTAATTTTTGATGCTTTATAAAGTGTTGCACACTTCAAAAATTTTGACGCTTTTAAGTGTCATTAATTTGAAAATTTCTCCATTTAACTCTTTAATTTCTGATGTTGTCTAAAAGCGTCGAGAAGCTAAAAATTTCCGACGCTTTCTAAAAGCATTGAGAAGCTAAAAATTTCCAATGCTTTTAAGAGTCATTATTTAAAAAAAATCATTAAATTCCTTAATTTCTAATGCTTTTAGAAAGCAGGCTGAAAATTTTCGATGCTTTTAAGCATCGTTATTTTAAAAATTTCTTCATTAAACTTCTTAATTTCAGTAGAAAGCATCGGCAGGCTTTGAAAATTCCCAACACTTTTAAGCATTGTTAATTTAAAATTTTTTTGTTAAACTTCTTAATTTCTGACGCTTTCTAAAAGCATCGGTAGGCTTTTAAAATTTTCGACGTTTCTAAAGCATAGGGAAAAAAAGGGTTGTGATCCATCAATTTTGTTGTAGTGTTTCTTGGATAGGCTGTTCAAGCTAGCTATGGCTGACCTCTTATGCCACTCTAGATCCGTCCACTTCTACTGTCAACCAAACCATATTGAATTGGAGATATGAGCTGGGCGTTTCGATGCCCTCCACCAATGACATAAATTATCAAAGTATCGGCAGTGAGCAAGTGAAGTTCAAGCCCTTCTATCAAAAGGAGTTAGGGCTGGATCCATTCAAATTCTTTCTGCAAGCAAAAAAATTATGAATATATATGCATATTGTAATAAATAAATTATATAAATAAATGTTGATAATATAACATTATAAATATAATTAAGCAACATGCAATTAATGTATACTAACCTTGTACGTATAATTCTATATCAGAACTGAAATAGAAATCAAAATAATCCATAATATATTTATAATAATAAACGCAACTATCTCATATAATAAATGAACAAGTTTGAAATTATATCTATATAAATGTAATTATAAGTTACGTACCTAAAACTCTGTCAAGTAGAACTTTCTTACCTCCTTACTAATGCGCTCTGTGATGCGCCTTGAGACAACATGTTTCTCTACAAATCTATGCAAGTTTAGTAAAACATAAGATATAATTTAATAGCATAATAATTATATGAATAAATTAATATGAAGATAGAAATACACTTAGTGGCCATTAACAAGTAGAAGCCTCTTCCCATCGGAGGAAGTACTGCCGCCTGACGATGGCTTGGCAGATGATCTCAACATCTCATCAGCAAACATCTTGTGGATATGTTGCTTCTGTCCGAAGAAGGTATGATGTGATGCATCGAAAGGAGAGTCATCGCTCATACCAGCTGAATGCCTCCTAGGTATGAAGTATCCACAATCCCTTATAGTACTGTAGATGTAAAAGAATTGTAATGAATCAACTTAAATATCAAAATAAGCATAAAACAAAATTTTCTGTTCCTAAATATAATCAGAGGTATAAATAATCAGTCACTATCATTTATATCCTCAAGTTTGGGTTCTTCATATGATTTTGTCTCGGATTGTGATTCATATTCTTCTTTTTCATCATTTGAGACCTCATTGACATCCTTATTTTCAAGTAAAGCACCAATTGGATCTTTACGAATTGGATCCAGATCAAGCCCATCATCTTAAATTCCATGTGCTACCATGACATTTGCTTGGAAAGCTGGAGATTCAAGTGTTTGCATAGATGAGCTTACTAGCATAGAAACTATTGCCCATGGCTTTATTTTACTCATAGCCCATTAATCTCTCTTATTATTTCAAAGGCTTGGATATGTGGAGCAGTACACTTATTCAACTTGAGATGCCAGAATGAATGATTCATATTCGTTCAACCTTCTATGATTTACTTCAACAAGATTATAATCTTGATGCACTTTAGTCTCTACATTTTGAGTTGGATCAAACTATTTGGAGTCGAATAATACAATATGTTTAATAGGCCAACCAGGATACTCAACTTCAACAATCTCCTTTAGCTTTCCATAGTAATCTTGCTGATCTGTACCAACAGTTTGACCTTGCACACATACCCCTCAATTTTGAGTTGCTCTTGAAAAACCCAAAGAATCAACTTGAAACTTGTTTCCATTCACAAAATATCTAGTATATGTATTCACTTAAACAATGGCCATTGTGCTAGGGATTTAATGAAAATGTTATCAACATTTGATGAAAGATTATTAGTCTGAAAAATCAGAGGAACATAATAAGTATGTATATGATATGTACTTGTTAACCTAGAAATAATATGTAAATTTAATATTTACATGATCATTGAACCAATATGCAAACTCTGTATAAAGTTTTAATCCAATGTTATCATCGCTGATGTAAGGATCTTATTGTCTCCACATATCATAAAACATCCATGAAAATAACAGTTTACAACAACTTAGTTGAAAATAATATAAAAAAATAAATTAATATCAAAGTAAATAAGAGAAATATTATTTTACTCTATGAATGGTTCCACTTTAGAGCAATTCATCAGAATATAATTGTGAATGGCTTTAAACTCTATGTTCAACAAATATCTCCTATTTTCGAAGCAAATGGCCTACCAATGGTCTTGAAAACGAAGATGCTTCCATCATCTACTTTAAATTGCTGTCCATAACCATCTAAATTATGTGATGCTTTTTAATTCTTAGTTTGGACATATTCATCAAAGTAGTACAATACAAAATTCGATGACTCCACCAAATATGCATTATATATTGATCCTTCAACTCTTGTCTTAGTTTGAACATTTTTTTTAATTTCTTTATGTACCTAAAAATTTAAATTTAAAAACAAAATAAGATACTCAATATAAAGAACATAATAAAATAAAATATGTATACAAAGTTACCTCTCAAATGGGTACATCCAACGATATTACACAGGTCCAGTAATCCTAGCTTCGAATGCTAAATAAACATATAGATGTTCCATGCAATTAAAAAAACTTGGAGGAAAAATTTGATCCAATTTGCATAAAATAATTTAAATCTCTTCTTCAAGTCTTACCATTTCATTAGCTCTAATAACTCTAGCTGTTAACTCTTTAAAAAATATACTAATTTCTGTTAATGCTTTCTACACATTGGTAGGCAATAATTTATCAAATGATATGGGCATCAACTACTGCATAAAAATATGGCAATCATGGCTTTTCATGCCAAAAACCCTTATCTTATGCATGTCGAGATATCTACCTATGTTTGAAGCATATCCATCAGAAAATTTTAATCCTTTCAACTAATCACATAATACTGCTTTCGAATTCCTATCAAGCATGTAGCAAGCCTTTGGATATTTATCATCTACATCTGATCTTGTAAGTTTGGGACACCGACAGTACTAATTAAGTTCCTCTTTTGATTTAACAATGTTCTTTGTTTTTTCTGAAACATTCATCACTATATGAAATATATTTTCAAAAAAATTCTTTTCAATATGCATCACATCAAGGTTATATCTAATTAGATTTGTACTCCAGCATGGCAACTTTCAAAAAATTTTTTTTTCTTCAGTCATGCTCTCTACATATCCGACCATTTACTGCATTGCACCATCTTCCAAAACACCCTTTAACCCCAACTGCTCAATACACTCCAATATTTTCTACCCGCTCATAATAGGTGGTACATCTTTTTTAATCACTGTGTTCTTAAGAAATGAAATCTTAGTTTTTCTATAAGGGTGCCTAGACGGTAGAAACTTTCTGTGATTATCAAACTATGATTGCTTACCACTTCTAAAAAATGTGAAAGCATTTGAGTTTTTCATGCAATAAGGGCAAGCTAAACGGCCAGCAGTGCTCCACCCAGAAAGCATGGCATGCATATGCCAAAAATCACTAATTATCCACATTAAGGCTACTTTCATAATGAAATTTAGCTTCATTAAAATATCATAAGTCATAACCCCTTTAGCCCATAATGTTTTTAGTTCCAAAATTAGGGGTTGCAGGAAGATATCTATCTTTTCTTTAGGATTTGATGGCCTAATACTAACACTGTCAAAAATATGAAAGTCTTTCATGTAAAGCTAGGGGCTAAATTAAGCACAGCTACAATTATTGGCTAGCAAGAGTATTGCTGTTCAGATTATCGAAATGGTTGAAATCCATCTGTGTATAGAGCAAGCCTGACATTTCTTTTTTTAAATAAAAAATTAGGATGCATATTATTAAAATACTTCCATGGTATAGATTCTAACGGATGACACATAACACCCTCTTATTCTTCATGTTCTGCATGCCATCTTATATCTGAAGCCATAACCTTTGATTGATACATTCTTTGCAACCATGGTACCAATGGAAAGTAATGCATTTTTTTGAAAGCCACAGGTCTCGTCTAGTTGAAATTTTCTTGTCATAAATTGGGGTTCATCACAAACTTTACAAACTCCAAATCTACATCTACACCCTAATAAAGCTTGCAATTATTCTTACAGCAGTCAATCTTCTGAATAGGTAAACAATGCCCATGCAATATCTTTTTTATTTTATAAAATGTATCAATGATAATATTATTAGATGGCAGTACCTCCTTCATCAATTCAGCAACTAAATCAAATGCCTCTTCAGATAAGTGATGTTTAGCCTTAATGTTGAGCAACCGAGCTACTACGGACACCTATGAGTGCTTTCATATTCAGGCCATAATTGTTCATTTGCAGCACCTATCATGTCATAAAAATGTTGGCTTTTTAGATTTGGTTCTTCATAAAAGGTGTCTGGATTTAAGCTCGAACCCCCTTGCATCCATTATCATTTCTTCATATTGATTTAAGTTGTCATATTGATTATAATTCTCAGCTGCCATGTAATAATTTTCTAATGCTACATTATAATTCTCTACTATTTCATATACTGTATCTGTCCCCTGATAGCTTGATTCTTTTCTAACCTCAGTTTCTCCATGGCAGTACCAATTGTAGTAACCGAACAGAAAATTCTTTTTACAAAGATGAATTTTAACTATTTCAACATCCCTATAAGCTTTATTCTGACACTTACTTATATTATATGGACATTTGATTCTGGGCCCATCCATCCATTCTGATTGACATGATGGGTAACATTGATTCTAGAAAGTCCACTTTAGGTTAATGACTTAATGACTTTTGCAAGGGGAACTATTTCGTCGCAATCTAAATTAGAAAAGTGTGTTGCCTTATCAACTATGGAGGCTGAACTCAATGCCATTACATAAGTATGCAAGGATATACTTTGGTTAAAACAATTCTTACAAGAATTGGTTTTGAAGCAAGAGAAGTGCTCTCTTTTGTGATAGTTAAAGTGTCATTCATTTGAGCAAGAATGCTACTTTTCATTCAAGGTCAAAGCATATTGATATTAGATACCATTGGATTCTTAATGTGTTGAATTCAAAGGTATTGCAACTTGAGAAGATTCACACTAATGATAATAAATCAGACATGGTGGCTAAAGTCTTGTCTAATGAGAAGCATGAGAAATGTAGAGCTTTGGCAGGAATGATTGATTTCTCCTTATAAGTTGGGAGGGAGAGAATTATTGGGCATCCCTCCTTATGCATTTAATTATGCTTAAAAGTTGTGAGATGTGTTGTCTTCAAATTTGTTAGAAAGATACTTGGTTATTTAATATTTATTTGGATAATTGAAGCTTCTTTAACTACTTATTACAAAACAAACTTGTGGAACGTTGGTGCTTCTTCGGAAGCTGATTTTTAGGATTCCAAAAGGCTGAATTGGAATGAAAAAAATTCAAATTTGAATTAGTGTATTGAAATTTAGAGCTGTGACTTTTACTGCTTTTATGTGACTTGGAGAGTTTAATGCCTACCCTCTTTAGTTCTAACAACCTTTCACTTGTTTTTGTTTATGGAGCTTTTATGTAGCTTCTTTCTCACTTGTCAAAAGCTTCATTTTACATACAAATTCCTTATCATTTTGTAAGACATTTGTGTCTCTTGTTAATACTTTGTAATCCTGCAAAGTTAGTAAAATTGAACATTGGTACCATAAACGTACCTCAATTGAAGGAACCATATAAAAGATCTTTTGTATTTTTGTTTTGCTTATTATTCTCTTCATTGTTTTACACTTATGGGAAACATTTTTTTTGACAGGCATCTTCTCAATAATTTGAGCAAGCTTTCAAGGAAAACAGTTTAATTGCGAGTTGCGACTCCAACATCCATTATCAGCACGTACAACATGCATCCATTATCAGTAAGGTAATTCACAGTGTCCAATTCGGTGACAATCTCAACATTGAAGGGCACAGCCATATAGGACAATGCAGCAGGACCAATCTATTGTTCATTGATTATGTTAATAATTCTTTCATTGCCAATCGTCCATTTTAGTTTTGTGACAGTAATATCACCAACTCATACAACTGATTTCCAGCAAGTATTAATATTCCTGAACAAATTAACATACCTTTTAACTAGTTTAGTATAGCTGTTGAGACCATGGAAATTTAATTGTACTTAGGTTGTTATTATAGCTAAGAAAAAAATCATAGCACTAAAAACTTAATTAGTAAGTTAGTATATATTTATAGATTTTAATTTAAAAAGATTAACTTAGACCGACAATACTAAGTCAACATGGGTAGTCAAGCATAGAGGTATTAAATAATCTGAACAGCTCAACATTAGCTCATAAAAAGTTTGATTCAGGCTCCATTTAAAACTATATGAACCATACTTGATCCTTAAATCTAAGCTAAAAATTAATTCGAAGCCAAACAAAATGTATACCAAACTCTATCAGCCAATACTCAATTAAGTTAGAATATGTACATATGTGTGTGTGTGTGTGTATGGATATTTCATTAGGTAGATCAATTCAAGATATTTGAAGTTTTCTTTTGATAATTGGACTATTTGAGGCATCCAATCGTGTGGAATTAATAAAGAAATTTGTTCTCAATTACAATTATGAATGGTCGGGTCAACTAGTGTCTCAAACCAACTCCAACTCAATTAGTTTAGGCCCAACCTATATTAAGAAACCTATGAATTTGACTGGATTCAAATTTAGACTTGATCTAAATTTTAAGTTACATATAGGTATCGTAATTTTCTATCCAACTAGTTATAGACCACCTTATATATTTTTTAAATCTAATTTAAATCAATCAATAAAAGGCCTCATTCTAACTTTAATCTAATTCAACTATATCTAAAAGTTCAAATTAATCATATAAACCTTATCCTCTTTCATTTTAAATATCTTTTCCAATTCATTGAATCAATTAAACAGTTCTTCTTTTTTAACTTAACAACTATATTTTCTCTTATCTATTTTTACTTAAATATTTATATTTCCTATTTATTTTTGATAAATTTTATTTATAATATTTTTAAGTATCAATATATTTTAAAGTCATAGTCTGTGAATTTAAAAATATTTAATTACTAAGAAGAAATTAAAGTTTTTGGATGAAATTTTAAATTTTGATGGACTCTTTTCTTTTTATTTAAATTTTTTAATGATTTTACATTTAATATCTAAATACTTGGCTTGATCTATAAGTCATATTTAATCAATCCTAATTCAATTCAAGATATTTTGAGTTACATGTTGATCATATTTGCTTGGAATCAGCTTGAATGATGCACAGGATTTAGAATTATATTTATGGACCAAGTCTAACCTAACTCAAATAGTTAATAAATTAACTTTAGATCCAAAAACTTTGCCTAAATATGTAATAAGGTCAAATCCATTAAAAAATTAAATAAGATTAAAAAGAACTAATTTAAACTTAAATTGTTAACACTATCTATGTGAATGGTTATCCTTAAATTTATAATTAAAATTTAAAATATTTATTAATATATTTAAAATATTATAAATAATAGTTTATCAAAATAAAAAATAAAAAATAAAGATTGAGGTATAATTAAGTAAAAATAGATGAACAGAGATCTAGTTGTGTTAAGATAAAAAGAAGAATTAGTTTGAATAAGAGTTTATTTAATGAATTGATAAATATAATTATAATTGAAAATAATATTAAGGTTTATGAGTTTAGTTGAATTAGGGTCAAATTAAATCCAACCTATTTTTTATTAATAAAAATTAGACCTAAATAATATATTAATTAAGTCGGATTATATTTTGAATCATAAAAATATAAGATCTATTCCAGACTTTAAATTACATCTAATTTTAAATTTGATTCAACTTTTGAATCTTTAAATATGAATTGAGATTTGATTGGTGATCCAATCTATTTAGAGACCTTTCCCCTTCTTTTTTTTTATTTTTATTTTAAGAAGAGACTAAGGCACTCCTTGGATAGGCTGCTAGAATGCCTTTTTTTTTTTTTTTTTGGAATAAATGGGCAATCACACAAGTCTCGTATGAATCAGCCCAGATACATCAGAAGACAAAATATGCTGAAGAAGAATTGGACAGTGATCTCCAGGCCTCCAAATCCATGAATCAGTATGCTGAGCCATAGAGGTAGCCGCCCAATTTGCCATCGCATTGGCTTCCCGATATATATGACGGAGCAGGACAGCGCCAGTCACTCGCAGAATTGACCAAATATCCCTCAAGATTGGATTAGAGGGACCATCAAAATAATTCTCCTTCTGCAACCAACAAATGACCGTCATAGAATCACCCTCGATCATGATCCTAGGAGCACGGAGAATCCGAGCGGCATAAGAAATCCCCGCCCAAGCCGCATAGAGCTCAGCCATCGGAACAAAATAGTCAAGAGAACAAAAACCTCCTGCCATCAACAAATCACCCGCGGATCCACGGATGATGAACGCAGAACCAACTGCTCTACCAGAACACTCCCATCGAAGTTGATTTTGACAGACCCTGGAGGGGGGCTCCCAAGAAATGAAAATCGGATACCGGTTCGCTGCCGAAGCAGCAGGGGAACCCCAGCGGCCAGAGGAGCTAGAACCAACACCAAGAAGACACGGCCATAGTCCATAATCAGCAATCTTATCTTCCTCACAATCGTATGAGGAGAAGCAGTGGTATTCGAAAAAATGAGCTCATTCCTTGACAGCCAAATCTGATATGCCGTGGCTGCCCAAAGACCACGCTTATGCTGAGATCCCCACTGAATATCATGGAAAAAGGAGGAGCACGGAGATGCCATAGCCTCCAATCTACTAGAGAAACCCATCAGATACTATATCCGTCTAGCTCTAGGATATAGAAAGATAGCGTGGTCATCCATTTCCTCCTCCAGCCAACAAAGAGGAGAGATCGGCTGAATAGACAGACCCCTCTGAGAGAGAGAAGACCAGACGTAGGAAGGCAGCCCCAAAGAAGCTTCCAAATAAAAAGCTGAATCCTAGGAATGGTGGGAAGCTTTCAAATCCAAGCAGCATCCTCAGTGCGCCGGGACTGTGGCCTGAAACTCCTCATAAGGTCCTTGGAGGGGGCCCTAGAGAGACAAGATCTCTGCCAAAGCCTAGAATCACCATCACAGCCAGGCATAAGAGGCATAGATAGAATCCACCAAGAAAGCTCCTCCCCAAATAACCATGTCACTGTGGGGATATGCCATGAGGGGGAATCCAGGAAAATCAAATCCTTAACCCTTAAACTGGAGGGGGCATCCATATTAATAAAAGAGGGCCACCTCGAAAGGGGGAGCTCAGAAATCCAAGTATCCTGGATAACATCAATCGAATAACCATCTCCGATACTCCATGAAACATTCTCCAGGATAAACTGACCATATCTGCAAACCTCCTTCCAAAAGTAGGAAGATCCCCGGGTCGGCAAAATGGGCGAGCCGGATGTCCACTCCCCATACCTCGCTCGCATCAGAGAGCTCCATAGACACTGCGGCTCTAAGAGAAATCGAGAAGTATGTCTGGCAAGAAGAGCTTCTCTTCTAACAATCAGAGACTAAATTCCAAGACCGCCTTCTTGGATAGGCATACAGACCGTGTCCCAGGATAATAAATGTATGCCATGACCATCTTGCATAGAGGCCCAAAGAAAGTCTCTGAAGCATCTCTCTATCCTCCTAAGACAGGTAGTCGGAATAGCAGTATTCAAAAGAAGATACAAAGGAAGCGAAGAGAGAACCGATCGAATAATAATGACCCTAGCCATCATAGATAAACTAGTGACCTGCCACCCCTCAAGGCGCTGACGAACCCTCCTTTCAAGCTCAGCAAAGTCAGAACAATGGGGACGTCTACCTGTAATGGGGATCCTAAGATACATAAATCGATCAGTCTGAGTAGATATACCCAACAGATTAGTAATGGCTTCCCTAGTAGATCTGGTGGTCTTCGGGCTGAAACATATAGAAGATTTGAGATAGTTAACCCTCTGACCCGAAGCCAGACAATAGTTCTGCACAATAGAATGTAAGGAAGCCGCATTACCAATGGAAGCCTGACCCAGAAGAATATAGTCATCAGCGAAAAGGAGATGGGAGACCGCAGGGCCCTGACTCCTGGCCATGAATGGGACAATCTTCTGATTCTACTGTGCCTGATGAAAAGCACGAGAAAGATTATCCGCAGCTAGAATGAACAATAAAGGGGATAGCGGGCACCCTGCCTCAGACCTATAGTAGAATGGAAAAACTCCGTCGGGCATCCATTGATAATCAGAGAAAAAGAAGGCCTCTGAATACAAGCCAAGATCCACTTGATGAACAGCTCTTCAAACCAAAACTCCTGGAGCGAGCGGTGCAAGAAAGACCAACTCATCCTATCATAAGCTCTCTCCATGTCAAGCTTAACCGCCATAAGACAACGACTAGCTGGGGCTCTTTGAAGATTATGCATAAATTCCTGGGCGATGAGAACATTATCAGAAATAGAACGCCCTCTAATAAAAGCCCCCTGCTCAATAGAAATGAGGCGAGGAAGAACAAGACGAAGACGGCCAGCTAAAAGACGAGCACATATCTTATACAAAGTGGTGCAAAGGCTAATAGGCCGGAAGTGCTACGGGAGAGAAGCCTCCGGACGCTTGGGCACCAGAGAAATAAAAGTCCGGTTCCACTCCTGAGGAATGCTCTTTGTCTAGAACACAATTTGAATAGCCTGAGTCACCTCACGCCCAATAATCCCCCAATAGTGACAGTAAAAAAAAGGCGAAAATCCATCAGGCCCAGGGGCCTTATCCGAGCCAAGCTTCCAAAGCGCCACCCGAATATCCTCCTCAGTTATAAGCCTGAGAAGCATATCATTCTCCTTGCCGAAACCTTCCTAGAATCAGGAACTCGAAAAACCAGAGCCCCCTCCCCCTCGGACTCAGTGCATCTGGTCTGAAAGAAATAGAGAAGCAAATCTCTAATAGAGTGGATGTCCTTCAGAGTATGCCCTTCAATATCAACTAATCTTCGAATTCTGTTAGCGGACCGCCACTTCAAAGTGGCCTAATAGAAAAATCTGATGTTACGATCTCCTTCCATATCCACTAAATCTTGGATCTCTGCCTTCAAAATATCTCCTGCTGATGGAGAAAAGAACTTTTGGCAGTCACAACGGCTAAAAGAAGTACAATAATAATAATAATAATAATAATAAAAAAGAAACGAGAAAAAGACTTTGTCTTGGTAGAATAAGAAATTGCGCGCGATAGCTAAAACGTATATAGATGAGGAAAGGACGCAAAAGTGCATTGCAGGACAATGATTAAAAAATAAATAGAGAAAAAGACTTTGTCTTGGTAAATGATTAAAAAAAATCAACAACAACGATAAAAACAACAAAGAAATAGTCCTTCGCTTCCCAGGGAAGGAAAAGGATCCCTTACCAAACAAGCGCAAACGACAAAGCCCGAACCAGTTGACTTTTAAGCAGGCTGACTCATAGAAGATGTGGATGGCTTAAAAAATAGAAAGTAATATATTAATCATCAAATGCACGTGCTTGCTTTTGACCTTCACATGACCCATTTTTAATTCCGCACCCTCACCTCCTTCTCCTTCAAAACAGATTTAATTACTACATTCTCTCCAGACCGATAGCATTTGAACCTGGACATGATCATCATCCTTATACTCAACTCATCTAACCCTTTTCCAACTACATGGGATCGGCAATATAAATTAGCTTCCTTCACTCTACTCTATTCAGAATCAATTTGATATTTAAATTATAATAATTATATTTTTTAATTATTTTTGCTCATATAAGTTTAGATCTATCTCTATCTCTATTCTTATCATGAAATATTAAAAAATTACTTTTCTAATTGAAGCATTTAAAGGTTTACATTGTATATGTTCAAACCATCGTAATCAATTTTCTCTCAATTTATCTTTAATTAGGGATACTCCTATCATTTCTCTTATATGTTTATTTCTAATTCTATCTTTTAAAGTTTTATCACATATCCATCTTAACATATACATTTTTGTTACACTAAAATTACATATAAAAAAAATCTTCGTCTAAACTAAAATTATATATATAAAAAATCAATCCAATTAACAACCAAAGGTGGCCTAACCTAATGTATAAGAAAATCATGTTTTTGTCAATGGCATCATCCATTTTTAATTCTATGCCCTTAAATCAAAATCCAAAGTAAATTTGATTACTCATTCTATCCAAACTAATTGCGTTTAACCTAGACATGATCATCATCCTCATTCAAACTTAAATTTTATATATATATATATATATATATATATATATATATATATATATATATATCAATCCAAACCGGCCCAACCTAATTAATATATTTCCGCATTCAACATGATGTACCTAAAATTTTAAGATTCTAGTTTAACATTAGCACCTTTTTTTCTAATCAAAATTGATGTTGCATAAATGTAATCTGGAACATAACATTATTTAGTCAAAGTAATTAAAGCAAAACTAGTCAAGTATGAAGCTGACATAACTTGTAAGTTCCGGTGTAATTTCTTCATCATTGGATCGAGCGAGAACATTACCCTACCAAACAAAAAGTTAGGTATAGCATTTTTCGTTTAAACCTGTGGTTAGTCTAGATATATTTTGAACAAATAATAGTTTCTCCCTGGAAACTAGAAATTGTCACTTATCCATGAGAACAGATTTTTTTTTTATCACCCATGCACCAACCTACTCAATCAGTCCAGCAGTACAACCTACCAGAAGGCCCACTTAAATTGCCAACATTGTGCCATCTTAGAAATTTTACAGCCAAATGTTCATGGCTAAAAGAAAACTAAAGTAGGAGAAGAGGATAACATAGAAAAACAGAAGAAATATAAGCAAATGCTCCTTAGCTTGTTTTCGAGTTGATCCAGTTTGACAATCAACCAAATTACCAAAGTCTTCAAGTCATATTAAAATGCACCAACTCATCAAATGTCTGTAATACTCGCACAACATGCCGCTACTCAATAGCCACCAGCACAGATCGCAACTGCCCAGATCAACATCGCCAATATATTAAAAAAGAAAGAAAGAAAGAAAGAAAGCATATTACAAGAATTCCGCTTGCCATCGCTTCCCCGCTCCTTGCACCAGTTGTAATAAAAAACCATTATCCAACGTAAATACCTAGAACAGCATGTTTCTCTAGTCTACCTAATCATGTTGACCAGCTTCTCCGAATCCTTAACCGACTCCACCTTATAAACAAACGAAAAATCAAGCGAAGAAAAAAGGAACAGCACTTATCGTCGATGAATCCTTCTCAACCACCGTCCACCATCTTCATGCCGTAGAATGACTTGGCCCTTTTCCGCTCTATTTAAGCATGGCCAGCACCGCAATTCCTCCTGCCAACCCTAAGTTTCACAGCTCTTCTCCAACACAGTACAGCCATGCCAAGCCAAACCAAAATCCTCAGCGTCAGCGTGGAAAGCACCAAAATCATCAAGCCCCACCATGCAGGAAGTCTTCCCCCCACCACTACCCATATTCCCCTAAGCATATTCGATAAAGTCACCTATAACTTGCACATAGCAAGCATCTACGCCTTCCGTGCTCCTAGTCTTTCCAATTCTGCCATGCGGAATGGCCTTGCCAAGGTGCTCTCGGAGTACAGAGAGTTCGCCGGAAGGCTCGGTGAGGACTCCGGAGGGAACGCTGTCGTTCTCCTCAATGACGAGGGCGTGCGGTTAGTCGAGGCAACGGTGGATTCCACTCTGGACCAGTTATTGCCCTTCAAGCCCTCGCCCGCACTGCTTAGCCTGCACCCTGAGTTGCATGGCGTGTAGGAGCTCCTCCAGGTCCAGCTCACGCGCTTTGCATGCGGCTCTCTCGTGGTGGGGATGACCTCACACCACCGTGTCGCCGATGCCCATGCCGCCAGCAATTTCTTGATCGCATGGAGCCTCGCGACGCGGGGGCTCGAATTTAGCCCCGCTGTGCACGACCGGTGCACGTTCTTCACCCCCCGCATGCCGCCTCTGCTGGAGTTCGAGCACCGAGGGGTGGAGTTCGCAGCCAAGAACCAGTCTGGCGCTAGTAAGCCTCACCCTTTGAAGGGCAGCATTGTCGTTCACAAGGCGCATTTCACAAAGGTTTTCCTGACCAATCTCAAGGCCCGGGCTTCATCAGGGGCCAGCAAGCCTTACAGCACGTTTGAAAGCCTCATGGCTCACCTGTGGAGGGTGGTTACGAAGGCTCGCAGGCTCCACGAGTCTGAGACCACCTCTCTACGGATCTCGGTGGACGGGAGGAGGAGGATGATGCCATGCGTGCCGGATGAGTACTTCGGGAACCTGGTGTTATGGGCATACCCTCGTGCTAAGGTGCGGGAGCTTGTTGAGAGCCCATTGCAATACGCGGCCAATCTCATCCATGATGCCGTCGCGAGAGTGAATGATGCCTATTTCAGGTCGTTCATGGACTTTGCAAGCTCGGGGTGGTGGAGGAGGAGGACCTGGAGACGACGGCAGACGCGGACAAGATGGTGTTGTGCCCTAACGTGGACGTGGAGAGTTGGCTGAGGCTGCCTTTCTATGATCTTGACTTTGGTGGGGGAAGTCCGTTCTATTTCATGCCATCATTCCTAGCTATGGAGGGGCTCATATTCCTCGTGCCTTCCTTCATAGGAGATGGAAGCATTGAAGCCTACGTGGCCTTATTCGAACACAACCAAGCTTCCTTCAAACAAATATGTTACTCTATAGAGTAGCCACCAAAAGCATCGGATCCTACGGCAGTATTGTAAGTGATAAAATATTTTATTATGATGTACAACTTTCTACCAGTAAATACAATAAAAAGTGCGCCGTTGCTGAAAATTATTTTAAAAATTAAAATATAATTTTTTTTCAAAATAATTTATTTTTTATTATTTTATATTTTTTTTGATTAAAAATTTGATATTTAATGTTATTTCAGTATAATTAATACGTATTATTTTAAATGGTGTGAATGATATAGGAATAAACATGTATTCCATTATGAATGGATGAATTTTTTTAAAAAATCAAAATACCTCTTGGTCAAATGAAAAGAAATATAATTTATTAATTTAATTTGTAATGTAATTACTTAAATAAACTATTTTTTATTAATAAATATATATTATTTAGAACTCTAAAAATTCATCAATTTCTCTCTGTTTGAAATAACATGTGGAACTACTTTTGAGTGATTATCACTCGTATGGTCTTTTCATACCAATAAAATTGATTGAAGGATGAATAAAACTTAATTTATATATATATAAATGATATGCAGCAATGTGTATTTAGTCCAGTAAGAACCTAAAATTTATTGTGTTTGACAAAAGTATCTGTGTCATCCAGTTTATAATTTCACAACCAGCATGGAAGTCGTTGCTTAGACCCGAAGATTAGCATGTAAACGAAGACTTGCTTAGAGAAAGAAAAAATCGTGCATATATATTTCCAACCAAAGAAACATTGGATTTAAAAGAGTACAATAATGAGCCATGGCATTGCCTTTATTTGAAAAGGAGCCATGAATGACAAGGGGCACGCCAAGTTGAAAACGAACCTAACCTAGTCCAGCTCAATTACTTGAAATGAAGTAGAAAGTTAGAAAGTCATCGTTACATTATAAAAGCCAAAGCACACCAACAGTACCCAAAAATAACAATAAGAAAGCATCATTACATCCAATAAATGCCATCATCAGGGCTGTCATCTTTGTTCTTCTGATTCCTAGCACCATGGGATCATTTATCCCATAGTGGAGGCGGCAAGAAGCAAGTGAAATATGACCCGTGAACTGCCTTTTCTCCATGCACATGCAATCATAAATACTGCCATGTAACTTTATCAGTGCGTTTGGCAATGGAGTTGACAGTGTCCACACATTGACAAAGAATTTTCGACGACAGAGATTGTATTGTGTTAACCAAAACTTTTCTCCTTGTGAACGCAGAGGTGTAGCATGGTACCTGATGATGCCTGATCTTCCGTTTCCCTTTATGTTTTTCGTTGTTTGGGTATCCCGTATTCATCCCGTATTTAACGATCCTTTTAGCACGTTTATGATATGCTAGGTTCGAACGCTCAAACTTAGTTTATTGCTGAGCTGCATAAATAGATCAGCTCTATCATAACTTAGAGCATCTTTAATAACTTTATTAAGATAGAAGAGATCACTCAGTCTCGCCGAGATAAAGAAAATCGCTTGACCTTGCTAAGACTAAATTAATCAGGCTTGCCGAGGTGGAAAATAGTTTGGCTTTGCTAAAGTAAGGAGGTAGTTTGTGTTGAAAATAGTAAACTTAATTGTGGTGATGAAACCGAGGTCATAATAAATTCTAAAATTAACTATAGTGCAGAAAATGAAGAGTCACATTGAAATATAAAGAGTCATGTTGTAAAACCAAAAGTCATATGGAAAGTCTAAAAGGTTCATTATGATGTATTAATGAGGGAAGATCAATAGTCACTTTCTATCTATAAATAGGACATATTTGCAGTGAGTTATAGAGTGAGTAAGGAAAGCTAATAGAAATGATATTATAGAAACTTCTCTCACTCCCAGCATTTCTCCTTGAGCATTCTAGCGCTACCAAAAATATTATTTTCAATAAGTGGTATCAGAGCATGGTTGATCCCCAACTATATTAGAGCCTGGTCGATCCCAAACCAAGTGGTGTCAAAGAAAGCAAGATAGCCCAAGAGCCTGGCGTGAAGAAGTTCATATCCTCCATCTAAGTGTTAAGTCTCCGGATCAAAGGAATCCGTTGAGATGTGTGCAAGTCTAAGATAACAAGACTTTGTAAAAGAAAAAGAAGACAAGAGCAGTCTTCAGATGTTGAAGAATAGAAACTTCAACTCCAATTGAGCAAAATGGAGGATGAAAAGGTAATAGTTTGGTTGCGCCATACAAGGTAATGCTCAAGAAATGCTTGAAAAACTAAATTTTTTCCATCAAAGTATACAAGTGAGAAGTCTGGACCAGATCATTCTCCAAGTTTTATAGCAACAATCATTTTTGAAGATATAAGTGAAAGTTTTATGATTGATGGTTCAGTTTCTATTTCAATGAAGTAGAAAATCTGCAGCATTACAAGCAATTATCTATTTAAAAAATACTTATAATATTACTGTGAAAGATGTTCATTTTAGGAAATTAAAGATGTCAAGATAGCAATGCAAGATTGCATGAAGCCTATGAAGAGCTAAGAACAAATATGAAGATAGTATTAAAGAATTAAATAAGCTGAAGCTGACAATGAATAGAAGAGTTATTATAGAAGATAAAGAAAGGGTGATTGAAGAAGATACAGATATCCACCTCATACATCAATGAGAAGGACATTTGCAAGAAGAGATTTCCTTCGGGTTGCGGTCCAAATCAGTATTAAAGACATGATGAACAAGACATTAAGTTTAAAGGGGGTGTTGGAAATGGTAAACTTAATTGTGGTGATGAAACTGAGAGGTCATAATAAATTGTGAAGAATTAACTATAGTTGCATAAAATAAAGAGTCACATTGAAATCTGAAGAGTCATGTTGTAAAACCAAAAGTCATATGTGTTGACCCAATTATTAATTTTGATGATTAATAAAAGACATGAGTATATTCATTTATTACTAATAAATTTAACAAGTGTTTCAGGGCTTAAAAAATCTTTGATCAATCAAAAGGCATAAAGAAACGTGTTTTGAATCAAATGCCTAAAGTAAGTTTCAAAATTTAGAGCCTGGAGTCGACACCCAGAAGGTCTGGAGCCGACCCCATGGCCAATCAAATGTCTTTCTGATTTTTGGCACGGTCTGGAGTCGACACCTAGAGTTTCGGAGCCGACACCCAGAGTTTCGGAGTCGACACTTACAGTGTCTGGAGCCGACTCCAATGCGAGAATAGAACGCGTATTTTTGGACTTCTCTGGAGCCGACACTTACAGTTTTTCGGAGCCGACTCCCGAATGCGGCGAGCCGACACTCAACTTTTTCGGAGCCGACTCCTCAACGAACTTTGTACTTTCTATTTTGGTTACCCGACTTGGAGCCGACACCTGAAAAGTTGGAGCCGACTCCAACCTGTCAGGAACGGATTTTCAAAATGCCAGATCAGCTCAAACGGTAATATTTTCTTTACCTAACTTCTAACGGCTATATTTTCTGTATGGACAATCTATCCAGGTACATTCCAACGGCTATATTTCACCTATGGATCTATAAAAAGGGG
>UESW01004162.1:71499-102127 GCA_900491605.1 Calamus simplicifolius
TTATCACCCATGCACCAACCTACTCAATCAGTCCAGCAGTACAACCTACCAGAAGGCCCACTTAAATTGCCAACATTGTGCCATCTTAGAAATTTTACAGCCAAATGTTCATGGCTAAAAGAAAACTAAAGTAGGAGAAGAGGATAACATAGAAAAACAGAAGAAATATAAGCAAATGCTCCTTAGCTTGTTTTCGAGTTGATCCAGTTTGACAATCAACCAAATTACCAAAGTCTTCAAGTCATATTAAAATGCACCAACTCATCAAATGTCTGTAATACTCGCACAACATGCCGCTACTCAATAGCCACCAGCACAGATCGCAACTGCCCAGATCAACATCGCCAATATATTAAAAAAAAAAGAAAGAAAGAAAGAAAGCATATTACAAGAATTCCGCTTGCCATCGCTTCCCCGCTCCTTGCACCAGTTGTAATAAAAAACCATTATCCAACGTAAATACCTAGAACAGCATGTTTCTCTAGTCTACCTAATCATGTTGACCAGCTTCTCCGAATCCTTAACCGACTCCACCTTATAAACAAACGAAAAATCAAGCGAAGAAAAAAGGAACAGCACTTATCGTCGATGAATCCTTCTCAACCACCGTCCACCATCTTCATGCCGTAGAATGACTTGGCCCTTTTCCGCTCTATTTAAGCATGGCCAGCACCGCAATTCCTCCTGCCAAACCTAAGTTTCACAGCTCTTCTCCAACACAGTACAGCCATGCCAAGCCAAACCAAAATCCTCAGCGTCAGCGTGGAAAGCACCAAAATCATCAAGCCCCACCATGCAGGAAGTCTTCCCCCCACCACTACCCATATTCCCCTAAGCATATTCGATAAAGTCACCTATAACTTGCACATAGCAAGCATCTACGCCTTCCGTGCTCCTAGTCTTTCCAATTCTGCCATGCGGAATGGCCTTGCCAAGGTGCTCTCGGAGTACAGAGAGTTCGCCGGAAGGCTCGGTGAGGACTCCGGAGGGAACGCTGTCGTTCTCCTCAATGACGAGGGCGTGCGGTTAGTCGAGGCAACGGTGGATTCCACTCTGGACCAGTTATTGCCCTTCAAGCCCTCGCCCGCACTGCTTAGCCTGCACCCTGAGTTGCATGGCGTGGAGGAGCTCCTCCAGGTCCAGCTCACGCGCTTTGCATGCGGCTCTCTCGTGGTGGGGATGACCTCACACCACCGTGTCGCCGATGCCCATGCCGCCAGCAATTTCTTGATCGCATGGAGCCTCGCGACGCGGGGGCTCGAATTTAGCCCCGCTGTGCACGACCGGTGCACGTTCTTCACCCCCCGCATGCCGCCTCTGCTGGAGTTCGAGCACCGAGGGGTGGAGTTCGCAGCCAAGAACCAGTCTGGCGCTAGTAAGCCTCACCCTTTGAAGGGCAGCATTGTCGTTCACAAGGCGCATTTCACAAAGGATTTTCTGACCAATCTCAAGGCCCGGGCTTCATCAGGGGCCAGCAAGCCTTACAGCACGTTTGAAAGCCTCATGGCTCACCTGTGGAGGGTGGTTACGAAGGCTCGCAGGCTCCACGAGTCTGAGACCACCTCTCTACAGATCTCGGTGGACGGGAGGAGGACGATGATGCCATGCGTGCCGGATGAGTACTTCGGGAACCTGGTGTTATGGGCATACCCTCGTGCTAAGGTGCGGGAGCTCGTTGAGAGCCCATTGCAATACGCGGCCAAGCTCATCCATGATGCCGTCGCGAGAGTGAATGATGCCTATTTCAGGTCGTTCATGGACTTTGCAAGCTCGGGGGTGGTGGAGGAGGAGGACCTGGAGACGACGGCAGACGCGGACAAGATGGTGTTGTGCCCTAACGTGGACGTGGATAGTTGGCTGAGGCTGCCTTTCTATGATTTGACTTTGGTGGGGGAAGTCCGTTCTATTTCATGCCATCATTCCTAGCTATGGAGGGGCTCATATTCCTCGTGCCTTCCTTCATAGGAGATGGATGCATGGAAGCCTACGTGGCCTTATTCGAACACAACCAAGCTTCCTTCAAACAAATATGTTACTCTATAGAGTAGCCACCAAAAGCATCGGATCCTACGGCAGTATTGTAAGTGATAAAATATTTTATTATGATGTACAACTTTCTACCAGTAAGTACAATAAAAAGTGCGCCGTTGCTGCTGCTTGCTTGTGGTAGTGTTTGAATGTCAGAAAAAATTATTTTAAAAATTAAAATATAATTTTTTTCAAAATAATTTATTTTTTTTATTTTATATTTTTATTTGATTAAAAATTTGATATTTGATGTTATTTCAGTATAATTAATGCAGTATTATTTTAAATGGTGTTTGAATGACATAGGAATAAACATGTTTTCATTAGAAATAGATGAAAAATTTTTTAAATATATCAAAAATACATCTTGATCAAATGAAAAGAAAATTTAATTTTTAATGTAATTACTTAAATAAATTATTTTTTTAATAATAATATTATTTAGAACTCTAGGCTCAGCAAATTCATTAATTTCTCTCTGAATTGAACATGTGGAACTGCTTTTGAGTAATTATCACTCGTATGGTCTTCTTCATGCCAATAAAATTGATTGAAGGATGAATAAAACTTAATTAATATATATTAAATGATATGCAGCAATGTGTATTTAGTCCAGCTTAAGAACCTAAAATTTATTGTGTTTGAAATAAGTATATGTCATTCAGTTTATAATTTCACAACCAGCATGGAAGTTGTTGCTAAGACCCGAAGTTTAGCATGTAAACGAAGACTTGCTCAGAAAAAGAAAAAACCATGCATATATATTTCCAACCAAAGAAACGTTGGATTTAAAAGAGTACAATAATGAGCCATGGCATTGCCTTTATTTGAAAGGAGCCATGAATGACAAGGGGCACGCCAAGTTGAAAACGAACCTAACCTAGTCCAGCTCAATTATTTGAGAATGAAGTAGAAACTTAGAAAGTCATCGTTTGGCAATGGAGTTGACAGTGTCCACACATTGACAAAGCATTTTCGACGACAGAGATTGTATTGTGTGTTAACCAAAACTTTTCTCCTTGTCGACGCAGAGGTGTAGCATGGTACCTGATGATGCCTGATCTTCCGTTTCCCTTTATGTTTTTTATTGTTTGGGTATCCCGTATTCAGCCCGTATTTAACGATCCTTTTAGCACGTTTATGATATGCTAGGTTCGAACGCTCAAACTTTGTTTATTGCTGAGCTGCATAGATAGATCAGCTCTATCATAGCTTAGAGCATCTTTAATAACTTTATTAAGATAGAAGAGATCACTCGGTCTCGCCAAGGTAAAGAAAATCGCTTGACCTTGCTGAGACTAAATTAATCAAGCTTGCCGAGGTAAAGAATAGTTTAGCTTTGCCAAAGTAAAGGAGGTAGTTTGGCCTTGCCGAAAATAATATTTTATTTTTCTCAAGGCATTTATTCTGCAATCAATGCGCTAGCCTTTTCGCGAGCTTACTTTTCGTATATGTCAAGTAGCCAATCAATTGCTCTTAGGCCATACATTTTCCCGTAGGGGGTTTTCTATACTTATTCTTATCCTAGAGAGCCAGAAATAGCCCTTTGCATTTAAGTCTCCTGATCCAAAATCGAGAGGAGATCTTTGCTTTTTTCTCGTTGCACAAGGAAAGACCTCCAGTATGCCCTGCAGAGTCCAACGAGATGTGGGCATGTGGTTTCAACATATTCAATGTGCTGCGATTGTCATGCTTTGAGTCTCGGAGTCCCCTCTTTGTTACTAGCAACTATTCCCTGATTAATGGCTATAAAAAGGGGAAGAGTAGAAGACGTTGAGTGTAGTCGAAAAAACTTCTTTATTCTGAGAGTGAAGAAAACCTTTGAGGTCTTTTCCATGTCAAAGTTGGAGGATGTAAGGTCAGCTTTTCCTTCGAGATTTGGCTTGGTTCTGATAGTTCGGACGAAAAAGTTGTTGAGAAGTAAGCCACTCCCAAAGGATCATGGAGTGTACCCTCTCCTCGAAGCTTAAGTATGAGGAATAAGAAGGAAAAGGGGAGAAAGAGGGAGAATCTGGGAGGTCATACGTGAAGCGCAGATGATACATAGAGGCCATACGAGAAGCGCACGCGGGCGACTTCTACTTGGCTCTATCCATCCATTGTGGAACCATAGAGACCATAGTGGGAATGCAATTCTTGACTAGCCTAGGCTTCTACAGGCTTTCCATCAACCATGGTAGCCGCTGATCCACTTGAAAATCCATCGGGTGGCTTCTTAGTGGATGGAAAGCTAAAGGTAAGTTTCTTCATATTGCTTCTTTTTTCCGTATCTTTGACCAGTATTCTGAAGATCGAAGCTCGAAGAGTTTCCTTTTTCGAAGCAGATGCCCTTTTGAGGCAACGTCCGTAGTTGAAATTTTCTTATTTGTTAAAACTTTTTTGTATTTTCTATGCTGTATTGCACTTTTAATGCCTTGTGATAGGTTATAATCTCTTGTAATGAAGTATTTTTGGAATAAAAGAGCTTTTTCTCAATTATTTGTCTCTTCTTGTCATTTGTTCCTTTTGTTGCAAATTCAACGCTTCAAACACCTCGGCCATTTTCAAGGTATAGATTATGCTTAGGCATGTTCGACCAAGCTTCAGGAAAGGTTTGGATTTACCAAAACACATTAATTTTAATAGTATAAGTAAGATTCGGATCTGCTAAGGCATGGGAATCCCCGATAGTATAGGGAAGACTCGGACTTGCCGAGACAGAGGAATATCTCATGAAGCTTCTCTTTAAGAAAGAAACATTTAGTTTCTTCGGGGTTCGAATTGATGTTCCCGATTGAACTGGATTTAAATCGTTAGGAAGATAGGAACTTAGCTTTTGCCAAGCATTTAGTGATCTCATTCAGCCTTGTTGACACTTTAGATTATGCTGAATCTTTGGGGATGGAATATTTACTCTGAGCAGCCTTGCCGGCATCCAACAATTATTCGGTCATGCCAAGCATCTTGAAAGTCTTTATTTAACTCGAGGAAATTAGGGGAATTGCTCGGTCGTGCCAAGAATTTCTTTGCCCTTCTAAGATTTGGAAAGAATTTTGCCTCGCTCTGCCAAGGCGTGGAGATTGTTTGCCCGGAGAGTGTTTGCTTGGAATTGACCTAGCCGGGATATGGGGAAAGCAGCTCAGTCATGCTGAGTTTTGGAGATAAAATATATTTTACTTGGCGCTATCAAGGTATGGAGAAATCATTTGGCCTTATCGAGGTATTGAGAGATTGCCCTGCCAAGGTTCAGAGATAGAATATATTTTACTTGGCGCTACCAAGGTACAAGAAATTACTCGGCCCTGCTGAGGTACGGGAAGATTGCTTGGCCCTGCCGAGGTTCAGAGATAGAATATATTTTACTTGGCGCTACCAAGGTACAAAGAAATCACTCGGCCCTATCAAGGTATGGAGAGATTGCTTAGCCTTACCGAGGTTCGGAGATATATATATTTTACTTATGCTAAGGTACAAAAAAATGCTCGTTCCTGCCAAAGTATGGAGAGATTGCTGGCCCTACTGAGGTTTAGAGATAGAATATATTTTATTTGGTGCTGCCAAGGTACGAAGAAATCGCTTAGCTTGCTAAGGTACAGAGAGATTGCTCGACTCTGCCGAGGTTCGGAGATAGAATATATTTTACTTGGCGCTGCAAGGTACAAAAAAATCGCTTGGCCCCATCGAGGTACGGAAGATTACTCGGCCTTGCCGAGGTTCGGAGATAGAATATATTTTACTTGACGCTACTAAGGTATGAAGAAATCGCTCGGCCCTGCCGAGGTATAAAGAGATTGCTGGCCCTGTCGAGGTTCAAAGATAAAATATATTTTACTTGGCACTGCAAGGTAAAAAAAATCACTCAGTCCTATTGAGGTACAAAGAGATTGCTCGGTCCAGCCGAGGTTTAAGATACATATATTTTACTTGGCACTGCCAAGGTATAGAAAAATCGCTCGCCTTACCAAGGTATGAAGAGATTGCTCGGCCACTAAGATAATTCGCAAATACCTTCATAAACCTCCCGCAAAGCATAATGATAGCATGGAGCCTCGCGATGAGGGGCTCGACTTTAGCCCCCTGTGCTCGACCGGTGTGTTCTTCACCCTCGCATGCCGCCTCTGCTGGAGTTCGAGCACCGAGGGGTGGAGTTCGCAACCAAGAACCAGTCTGGCGCTAGTAAGCCTCACCCTTTGAAGTGTTGGGATTGTTTCCAACACAGATTATTTTGGGAAGAGAAATCAAGATAGAAAAGGGTTTTCTCTCAAGAAGAAAATAGTTCTATTACGTTTCATTAAGCACATCACCATATAAATATTGTTTCTTATTTCTACGGATAAACATAATCCTCTTATGATCTTATCCATCTGAGGCTACCCCACCAAAGCATAAAAAGATAGGCCCATTATTTAAAAGCCCAACTCAGACTAAATAAATAAAAAAATACTAAAAACTAACAACCATTATATTTTAACACTCCCCTTTAATGGTTGTTTTTGGATACCCATGAGATCTCTAAAGTGTATGAATTTCTCCTTGGGTAGTGCCTTGGTGAAGATATCTGCAATTTGGTCTTCAGTCTTCACATACTTGACTTCAATTTCTTTTTCTTCTACCACATCTCTAATGAAATGGTACTTGATTTTGATATGCTTGGTGCGGCTGTGATATATAGGATTCTTTGTCATAGAAATAGTAGATTTGTTGTCATATAGCAGAGTAGTAGCTTCTTCTTGCTTTTCACCCATATCTTCAAGTATTCTTCTCAACCAAATTATTTGTTGTGCTGCCAAAGTTGTTGAAACATATTCTGCTTCAGAAAAAGATAATGCCACTGTATCTTGCTTCTTAGATGCCCAAGATATGATACCTGATCCATAAAAAAATGCATATCCTGATGTGCTTTTCATGTCATCAATACTTCCAACCCAATCACTATCACAAAACCCAAATAATTTACCATATCATTCTTGTTTCTTTCATACATGATCCCATAATCTTTAGTACCTTTGATGTATCTCAAGACTCTTTTTGCTTGTCCAAAGTGAATATTACTTGGCTTTTGCATAAATCTGAAAAGTAAACTTGATGCAAACATAATATCTGGCTTGTAATTGTTAGATATAATAAGCTTCCAATAATGCTTTGTATAATTGTGCATTGGCTTCACCACTTTCATCTTTTTCATCAACTTATCATTTACCACAAAAGGTGTTTCCACACTATTGCAATTTTTCATGTTGAATTTTTGAGAATGCCTTCTACATACTTCTTTTGACTGATAAATATACCATCTTTTCTTGACTTATTTCAATTCCCAAAAAATAATGAAGCAAACCCATATCATTCATTTCATATCTTCTCATCATATCATTTTGAAATTCAAGATCATATTCTCATTGTTACCAGTAATAATTAAATCATCAACATAAAGAGAGACAATGAGAATATTGTTACCTTGCTTCTTGACATAAAGTGTTGGTTCACTTGGACTTTTTAGAAAACCTTTTTCATTGAAGTAGGTGCAAATTTGAGAGTACCATGCTCTGGGTGCTTGCTTCAGCCCATATAATGCTTTCTTCAACTTGTATACCTTGTTTTCTTGACCTTTGATGATGAAGCCTTGAGGTTGTTCAACATAAATTTCTTCTTCTAATACTCCATTCAAGAATGCAGACTTTACATCTAGTTGATGTAGTTTCCAACTTTTATGAGCTGCTATAGAAATAAGAGTTCTAATTGTATCATGTCTAGCAATAGGTGCAAAAGTTTCTTGATAATCAATTAATTGAGAGTATCCCTTTGCTACTAATCTTGCTTTGTGTCTTTGAATGGTGCCATCTGGATTGTGTTTTATTTTGTAGATCCACTTCAAGCCAATGACTTCCTTATCACTTGGTTTCTTCACTAATTCCCAAGTTTTGTTCTTCTCAATCATATTGATTTCTTCCTGCATTGCTTTGTTCCACACTTCTTCATGCATAGCATTTTCATAAGTTTCAGGCTTAATCATGCAGAAATTACAAGAAGCATAAATGTCACTTAACCTTCTCATTTTTATAGGAGTAGAACTTGAAGATGGACTTGAACTTGAAGTAGTTTGTGGTGAACCTTCAACCTTATTTTCTTCATTTTGAGCATCATGAATTTCTTCATCTAAGAAATAATATTTTCTTCAACTTTCTTTTGCTTCCAATCCCAAGCAACTTTTTCATTGAAAATAACATCTCTTCTTATGATCACTTGATTTTGCTTCAAGCTGAAAAGTCTGTAACCTTTTGATTTAGAACTGTATCCAACAAAGATACATTTTTCACTTACTTCATCAAGTTTATGTCTCCTTTCCTTTGGAATATGTGCATAGCACACACATCCAAAGATTTTGAAATGCTTCACTGAAGGCTTTCTACCATACCAGGCTTCAAATGGTGTCTTATTTTGAAGAGCTTTTGTTGGACATCTATTCATCAGATAAACTGTTGTATTCACTACTTCTGCCCAATAAGAATTTGGAAGGCCTTTGTCTTTGAGCATAGATCTAGACATCTCAACAATAGTACGATTCTTTCTTTCTGCAACACCATTTTGCTCTGGTATATAGCTAACAGTCAATTATCTTTGTATACCATCATCTTCACAAAATTTCTCAAATTCATTTGAATTATATTCACCACCTCTATCACTTCTCAGCACCTTGATATAATGCCACTTTGTCTTTCCACATGATTTTTAAACTTCTTAAAGATAAGAAATGCCTCTGATTTATGTCTCATAAAATATACCCATATCATCCTTGAATAGTCATCAATAAAAATAATGAAGTAGATGTTACCTGCATGAGAAGAGTTTTCATAGGCCCACATATGTCAGTATGAATAAGCTCCAATGGTACTTTGGCTCTCCATACATGCTCTTTTGGAAATGCCTCTCTATGTTGTTTTCCAAGTGCACATCCTTCACAAGGTTCTTCCTTGTCATGTATTGCTGGTAGACCATACACCATATTCTTTTGATATAAACTTCTCAAACTTTAAAAATTCAAGTGCCCAAACCTTTTGTGCCATAACCATGACTCATCATTTACTTCCATCTTCCATGCAGCATCCTTTGCATAGTGCAAAATAAGAGGAAAACTTCTATTTTTCTCCATCTTGATTTTTGCCATAAGTTGCTTTTTCATCCCTCTGTCATATAACTTGCAAACATTATTTTCAAAGTGTACCATATGCCCCTGCTCAATCAGCTGTCCAACACTCAAGAGATTTTGCTTCAAATCTGGAACAAGTAAAACATCATGAATGAATTTTCTTCCTTTCTTGGTATTGATTTCAATTGTGCCTTTGCCCTTGCTTGGACTAGAATACCATTTCCCATCTTCACTTGTGAAATTGAAGAACTGTCAATGTTTACAAAAATAGACTTGTCTCCTGTCATGTGATTGCTGCAACCACTGTCAAGATACCACATATTATTACTTTGCTCTTCTGCAGTTTGACATGCATATAGTGTGCTTTGCTGACCTTCATTTTTTCTGAGAAGTGTGCTTGTTCACTTGCTTTGTATCTGCAATCTTTTTGAACATGTCCAAACTTTTTGCAATTATAACATTGGGGTTTTCCCTAAACCAGCAATCTTTTTCAGCATGAGAAGACCTTTTACATATGTTGCACCTTTGTTGAGTGCTCTCATCATATTGCCTTTTTAAAAAATTATTTCTTTGCATTTCTCTACCTCTTCCTTTCATTCTTCCTCTTCCTCTACTCTGGTTTTCACCTCTGAATGACTCTCTTTTGACTGGAGCATGACTAGATGATTCTTTTTGAGAATTTTTATCAACCACTTTGAGTTTAGATTGAAAGGCACTTTCAATTGTTGATTCTTTATGCCTAAACAATCTTTGCTCATGAGCTTCAAGAGATCCCATTAATTCATGAACACTTAATTCAGAAAGATCTTTAGATTCTTCAACAATTGCAACTATTGTATCAATTTTTTTTTTCTCTCAAATCTCTTGATCAGCCTCAAGCACAACGTCACTGATATCTTTTTTTTTTTCTTTGGAAAGAGGAAATTGCAGGATGAAAGAATCTGGTGGAAGAACTCGTCGGCTATGCATGGAAGGAAAGCACCGCTGGCTCCGGTCTTCTCATCCTCCTCACCTTCATCGGCTTCCTTCGCCTTCGTCACCGTCTACAAAATCAAGAAAGCAAGATTTCTTTTTTTCTTTCTTGTTTCTTCGTCGAAAATAGATACTAATTTTTGTGGGATTGTTTCACACAGATTATTTTGGGAAAGAAATCAAGATAGAAGAAGGGTTTTCTTTCAAGAAGAAAATAGTTCTATTAGTTTCATTAAGCACATCACCATATAAATATTGTTTCTTGTTTCTACATATAAACATAATCCTCTTATGATCTTATCCATCTGAGGCTATTCCACCAAAGCATAAAAAGATAGGCCCATTATTAAAAGTCAACTCAGACTAAATAAATAAAATAAAATGCTAAAAACTAATAACCATTATATTTTAACATGAAGGACAGCATTGTCGTTCACAAGGCGCATTTCACAAAGGTTTTCCTGACCAATCTCAAGGCCCGGGCTTCATCAGGGGCCAGCAAGCCTTACAGCACGTTTGAAAGCCTCATGGCTCACCTGTGGAGGGTGGTTACGAAGGCTCGCAAGCTCCACGAGTCTGAGACCACCTCTCTACGGATCTCGGTGGACGGGAGGAGGATGATGCCATGCGCGCCTGATGAGTACTTCGGGAACCTGGTGTTATGGGCATACCCTCGTGCTAAGGTGCGGGAGCTCGTTGAGAGCCCATTGCAATACGCGGCCAAGCTCATCCATGATGCCGTCGCGAGAGTGAACGATGCCTATTTCAGGTCGTTCATAGACTTTGCAAGCTCGGGGGTGGTGGAGGAGGATAACCTGGAGACGGCGGCAGACGCGGACAAGATGGTGTTGTGCCCTAACGTGGACGTGGATAATTGGCTGAGGCTGCCTTCTATGATCTTGACTTTGGTGGGGGAAGTTCTATTTCATGCCATCATTCCTAGCTATGGAGGGGCTCATATTCCTCCTGCCTTTTTCATAGGAGATGGAAGAATCGAAGCCTACGTGGCCTGATTCGACCACAACCAAGCTTCCTTCAAACAAATATGTTACTCTTATAGAGTAATCATCAAAAGCATCAGCATAAATTATTTTATTTATTATGATGCACAACTTGTTGCCAATAAGTGCAATAAAATAGCGAAATAAAAAGTGCGTCGTTGTTACTTATAAGTACAATAAAGCAATGAAATAAAAGAATTTGTTGCCGAATATCTGTCGAATAATAATTTTCACAATAAAAAATTAATTTATTACTATTTTTGTCGCTGAAGTTTAGGAGGCATCAAATACTCCTGCAGCTATCGTAATTTGGTATGAATTGGCTTGGTGATGATCGATGATTTAAAGATTGTGCCATGAAATTATATAATTCTGGACGAAAAGATTTTTAGCTATGGCATGTACTTGATACTTATTAGCTATTGATTTTGATAATTGATGCAATAATTATTCTCATTTGTATATATATGATAAATTAGTTTCATCAGTAATATTTTATATTTTGTAAAAAGAATATTTTGATCATAAACGAATTTTTGATTTTTAGCAAGAGTAATGTAACATCCAGAATATTCTATTCCCTGTAAATTATTAAGAAATATATTAATTTTAATGTAAAAGATATATATGTTGTATTGAAATTTCTTGATGATTTTATAAGTTGTTGGTCATGTTGGCCACTTGAATAATGTTAGAAGAAAAAAGTATGAGGTGTAAATGAGTTGGAATGAAATTTTTGCATGAATCCCCTGAGTGCTTGGGTTTTTGGGAATAATTCCTATGTTTGATGTTCTTTATTTCTCCCTGGCATGATGGAATATTTGATGTATGAGAGCCTTGCAAATTTTTCTGAATTGTTGGAAGGCTTGAGGGCCTTAGAAATTTTTTGAAATTTTGGATTCAAGGGAGATCCAGTTCATGTTTTCTCTTAGATTTGCCTGAGGGAATGGAGGAAATAGGGATTAAGCGCCCAATGGTGGGCGTTAGATGCCCAACAAAGAGAGTTGGATGCCCAATGGTGGACATTAATTAGGCGCCCAACAAGGAAAGTTGGGTACCTAATATTGGGTCTTAGGCATCTAACTACCTTATTTTGTGAGGTTCCAAGGCTTTATAAGAAGAGAGAAAAGAGAAAGGCACGGGTGAGGGATTCAACCATGAGGAAAAAAAGAAAGAAAAGGTAGGAGAAAAAGAGAGGAAGAAGAAGAAGAAGAAAAGGAAAGAGCTTGGCGGCCTTGCTAGCTTCTAAGTAAGCTCTAGTTTTTTTAAACCCAGTATAGCAATAGAACTACATGGAATTGTTGCAAATGATATGATAGCTTGTAAATCCTAGATGAATGAAAGAATGGAAAATTTTTGTGATGCTTAAGGATTGAGCATGTATGCGTGTAGAATTTAGAAAACACTACATGTCTAAGACCCTGATAGTATTTGTGTCTGTGTGATGGCATAGGTCCAAAGAGGGTGTTCCAAAAAATTGGAACACAGGAATTGAGTGACAGTCAAGAGTGCTAACAACTAAGATTAGTGGGTTCCTCATTTGGCCTGATGTTTATTTTAAAATATAGTATGAATATTTTGCTATAGATCTAAATTATGCCATGATGAGCATAGTGTTTAAAAGGGGTTTTTAAAATATGGAGAATGAGAACTAAATTTATGTGTATTTTTCTAGAGCATAAGTTTAAAAGAAAATAATAAATGTATAGCATGCCTTAAAGCACAGTATAAAATTGTCTAAAAACCTAAGTTTAGAAAGAACCTGAGTATCCAAAAAGGGATATGAAACTTAGAAAAAATGTGAGCTTCCCATAAGAATAGATATAAACTTGGGAAAAGAATATAAGTGTTATAAAAGAACCTGAGTATGAGGAGAGAGCATGTATTCTAAGAAAAGAGTCTAAGTTAATAAAAAGGAGCATGACATTGAGGAAAAGAATATGAGTTTCACCACAAAAGTATCAAATAGAACGAAGAATATGAGTGTCATTATAAACAAAGTGGGGAAAGAATTTATGTTTTATAAAGAGCATGAATGAGAGGAAAAAGACATGAATATGAGAAAAGAATATGAGTCTCATAAAGAAGCATGAAATAGAGAAAGAATATCAGTTTCATTAAAGAATAATATCAGTTTCATTAAAGAATATATATAGATAATTGAAGAAAGAATATTAGGATAAGAAATGAACATAGAGTTTATGAAAAGAGTATGGGCCTGAGGAGACCGTAAGTTTCATAAAAGAACATGAGATTAAGAAAAAAGCATGAGTTGAGAAAAGAGCATGAAACTGAGGAGAAGACCCTAAATTTGAAGTAAGGGTACAAGTCTGAGGAATGGATTATGGGTTTCATAAAAAGAGCATAAGTTGTGAAGAAAAGGACAAGAAGAGCAGGAGTTATGCCATTATTTAAAGAAAGCATGAGTTCATGATATATGTAAAACATGATATGAATTAAAGTATGAATTCCAAGAAAGGAGAATGGTTCTAGCTTATTGAAAGCCAAGCATGAATTTAGGCATGAGTTTATATGCATGAGTGGCAAAGCATAAGTTGGAGCAGGAGTCTATAGCATGAATTATAAAAGAATGCATGGATATCTTTATATATATGTGTGGATGTCATGAATCCAATGCAGATGTTTGATAACATGAGTATCAATGAAAGGCATGAGTTTTAGAAAGAAAACATAGACATGAGTTTCAAGGACATTATGGAAATATGATAGCATTTTGATACAAGCCTATAATATGAAAGGCTTAGTATAATGTTTATGTAGTTTAAACTTAGGAAATGAGAACCTGGTTTATGATACAATGAAGCATGTGTTGAGCATGAGTTTAAAGTATAAGTATATAGCATGAATTAAAAAGCATGAGTTAAGATATAAGTTTGAGCCTAAGTAGGAGCATGAATGCGGAACATGGGTTCCAAGCATAAGTTTAAAAGTATAAATATATAATAAGAGCTTAAAAGCATAAGTAACATCATGTATTAAGCATGGGTTTAAAGTATATGTTTACAGCATGAGTTTAAAGCATGTGTTTACATTATGAGTTTTAAAAGCACAAGTTAATAGCATGAGTTTGAGCATATGTTTTGAGCATGAGTTAAAGCATAAGTTTTGAGCATGAGTTAAAGCACGAGTTTATGAGCATGAATTTTAAAACAAAAAGATTTTAGCATAAGTTTTGATACATATGTTTCAGAGCCATGCATGGCATATATGCATGGTAAAGTTTCAAAAATAACATGTTTTGATGTATGTATCATACTGAGCATCAGGCAGCTATAGGACTGATCATCCAATAGACTGTGCTGTAGCATGAGCATTGCACACTACTATTGAGCCGGTACCTCCTTGCGATTTGATCGTTTGATGATTTCTGAGGCCAGGAGTGAGTACACGCTAGACTAGGCCTAGTGGGATAGGTTGCAAGCAGCCCGTGGGGCTAAATCATAGCTCGGTAATGAGCTGATTACTATATAACTCGTGGAGGTAAAGAGAAATCCGAGGCAAAGCCACCAATGCAAGGCTAACTGATCACAACACTATTTGTGTCTCAGCCGCCTGCATGGTCCCAATAAATAGGCAACTATGGCTGACACCCCTAGCCATGTAGGGTTGCTGGCAAGCCAGCCCCGCACCACATGCCCCATGCATGCGGCCATGTACAAGTACTATGCCGGATGAACCGTATGGATAAAGGGTGCTATTTGTGCAGAAATCCTATAGCGATCTCACACACTCGATGAGAATACATCTGCAGAAGGACAACTTTAGGATAGCACCTCGGATGCATGCACATACAGCCCAGCATCATGAAATTTAAAAAGCTTGCATCTGGATTTGAAAAAGAAATGCAAGTGGGCAACTTTTGAAAAAGCATGTCATGTGTTTTAAAAGGGCTAGTGGGTGTATATTCCAGTGGGAATAGTTTTTAAAACAAGATGCCGGTCGGCAAATTTTAAAAGATGCATTGAGTTTTAAAAAGGGGCCAGTGGGCCAACATTATGCATTGAGTTTTAAAAAGGGCCAGTGGGCTAAGTGCATATCCCAGTGGGGATGAGTTTTATATAAGATGTCGGTGGGCAAAAGATATCCCAGTGGGGATGAGTTTTATATGAGATGTCAGTGGGCAAAGTAGATCCCAATAGCAATCAAAGAAATGAGCAAAGAAAATCTGGGCTGCATGAAAAGAGATTTTTGTTTTTAAAGCAATGCATCAAACATGGGTTTTATACGAATGGCTTATTAATTTCCCATGGGAAAATGTTTTATAAAATGTTTTATAAAGAGATTTCATGTCTTATAAAGCATTGCATCACTTGTGGATTTTTATATAATGATGATTTACATTCCCAGTGGGGAGGGGTTTCAAAAAGAAAATGCTGGTGGGCATCATTCATATTTGATAAAGATTTGAAAAGCATACATGTATTTTAAAATGCTGGTCGATAAATTACATCCCAGTAGCTACTGAAAAGAAATACATGTTTAAAAAAAAATACATTACATATGATTTTCATACAAATGGTTTCTTTTTCAGTAGAATATATATATATATATAGTATTTCAAATGATTGAACTATTATTCAAAGCATAAACTACATGTTGTATTTTCTGGTATCATGTACAAGAGTGTAACTTATTGCATTCATGCTATATAGTGTTAATACTCTAAAATGGTGATTTTATTCTTATGTTCTCTATGGTTAGATGGTTATCCAGTCACTGGAACTTCGGTCTCACCCCTCTATGGTTAATATTTTTATTGCAGATTAGCAAGCTGGTTAGCAGGACTAGCGGTTGGCCTTAGCTTTGGTTTCAGACTAAGAGTGGTATCTGTAAAATTATAATATTTGTTAGATTGAAAATTTTTGAAGTGGATGTAAAGTTACTTAAGGGTTTATATGTATATGTGGATGGATGTGGTCATGTATATTTATGTATATGTGTGTGTACATACAATTGAGACTCTAAGATGTATCTGACTGTATGAAATAAATTAAAGTATTTTAGTTTGGAAGAAATTATGAGTATAATTTGTGTTTCAGTGTGACTCATGTGTCAATTGTAAGTGTGATCTTATATATTGCCTGAGGATGATATAGGAAATTTATATCTGAGTAGAGACAAATGATACTGTGATATGATGTTGTGAGGAAGTGGGTGAATTAAATGAATAGGTATAAAAAGTTTTTATCAGGATGAATTTTTTAGATGGTGATTTGTAGCAATTAAATGGGATTCGCTAATACTTTTTATGGTCTACAATATAAAGACTAGTGAAACTTCACCCAATTCCCATAAGTCCCATGTTTTGTCGATTGCCCCAGAGGAAGGGGGCACTGACAAGTAATATTTTGTTACTAAATATTCATTTACTTGCAATGTTTATTGTTCTATTGTAAAATGACAAGTAATATTTTGTTACTAAATATTCATTAACAGACAATGTTTATTATTCTATTGTAAGTAATATTTTGTTTCATTCAACTTTCTTTTTATTAAATTTGTGACAAATATCCGAAAAGGGCAGGCTACTACTGCTTGTGCCATCTCTAAAGCCTTGTAAACTTCCCCAACATCTCTTTCTAAAAGCAATGAACCAAGGAAGATGAATAGCCAATGCCAATGCCACCATCCTTCTCTTGTCTTTTTTTTCTAATTGTTATTCCTCCATAGCCTCGTGATCGGCCTGATGGAGCCACACTCAATCAACGGTGAAGATCATACTTTTGTATGGACCTCTTATCTGATGGAGCTGATAAGGTCATGTTCGATCAACGGTGGTGATCATCCTTTCAGAGCAACTTCAATCGGCCACTCGGGTAGGACCCTGACCCGATCACCCAAGTAGGACCCTGAACCGGCCACCCGGATAGGACCTCTAGTTGAACACCCGGATACCACCTCTAGTTGGCCACCTGGGTAAGACCTTCAATTGGCCACCCAGGTAGAATCCTTAGTGTGGCCCACCTATACGATTCCACTGCTTAGGCCTGGCAAATTCTGCCAACCTAGCAACAGCCGCTGGGTCTAACAAGTCCTACCAACCCGATGATGGTTGTCCAGGTCTGACAAATCCTACCAATCCTGATATACCACATGGAAAACAAATCATGCCAATCCTGATATGCTACATAGGGAACAAATCTCACCAATTCGGTTACTGCGAGCTTCACCTTGATAGCCCATTACATCGTGACCTCCATGAACTTTCATAAAATGGGTAAGAGGAACCCCCAACTAGGTATGATGCCTACACATACTCTCACATAGAGCAATTTCTCTTAAGACTCTTGAGCTTTCCTTCAAGCTCACGGTTATTTTCCAAAGCACTAACTTGAGCATCGGAGGGTCCCCACTGGAATCTTCGGCCCTAGAGACTTTTTGCATGCTTTCATTCGAGAGAAGCCTACCAGAGATCCCTACCCCACCGAAAAAAGTGATCGAACGCTCCCCAATGATCAAGGAAGGTGACTTGGTGACAACAGATTGGTGCACCATGTAGGGGACAAAGAAAGTCGTAACACCAAGCTACATATCTCTATCCCCTCTAAATCAACAATGGTGATGACCTGCGCTCGAGAAGCCTCCACCAGCCATGTGGAGGAGCCTTCCTATCAGATTAAGCAGTAGAAAGCCAGCCTATCTGCTCCACCATCGCCATCACTTCATACCACCCAATCGGACCAGCTTGCCACCCTCACCCAGCAAGTCCAAGAACTGATGGTAGCGGTCCAGGAGCTGTAGAAGCAGCACTCTGTAGCCACACAGCAGCAGCCAAGGGCCCTCTCGCCCCATGTAGTCACTGCTCAAGCCAGCCGTCAATCCACTCGTCGAAGATCCCTCCATCGAGAGACCCACCATCGCCCTGCCTCGCCGGAGCACCACCACCATGAGGCCCCCAAGGGACCTCGATCTCGTGCTCGCCATCCAAACAGCCTCTCTCCCAAACGACAACACGGGAAGGTCCTGAACGGGGATATCGACACCGGCACCACCCCTCTCCCTATTCATCTCTAGAGTCATTGGGAGAAGGATCTACTGATGGGCCCATCAACCATGGGGAAAGTGATGCCTTGATGAGTACAACTATCGACTAGAAGAGCTTAGCCACAGGCTTACCGACCAGCCAGAGGTAGACTACGACAATCATCGTCCCCTTACCCATTGCATCATGAATGAGCCAATCCCTCAACGATTTTGCCTCCCTTAGCTGGATCAATACGATGGCACCATGGATCCACTTGACCACCTTGAGAACTACAAGGCTCTCATGCAAGTCCAAGGGGCTATCGATGCCCTACAATGCATCGCCTTCCCTACTACCCTCCGAAAGGCCGCCCATGCATGGTACTTTTGCCTCTAACCATGCAGCATCGACTCCTTCAAACAATTGGAGAGAGCCTTTCTGGCTCACTTTGATGCCTACTAAAGAATTCCCTAGATAGCAAATAGTTTGTTCTCCATCTGGTAAAAGGATGAAGAATCTCTTAAGAATTTCGTGGCCCACTTCAAAACGGTCGCCCTTGAGGTCTACCACCTCGATGACTCTATGGCCACCTGGCTCTGAAGCGCAGCCTTTGTTCCTCCTGTTTTACCTACTCCCTTGATAAGAAGCCTCCTAACTCCTACACGGAGCTCCTAAGTTGCGCGCAAAAGTATATCCACACCGATGAAGCCGACTCCACGAGGAGGGAGGCAAATGGGAGACCTAGAAAGAAACAAATGCATGAGGAGCCAAGCGGACCTTGTCCTATGAAGCCGAAGCCTCCATGCTAGCCAGACAATTGGCTTAAAAATTTTGCCCCCCAAGAGAATAACTTTACCCCTCTTCTCGCCCCTCATACGCACATTTGATGGAGATTGAGGGGGAACAATATCTCAAGCGTCCCCATTCTCTGAGATCATCGACCACTCGAGACAAGAGTCTCTACTACCGATTCCACCAGGACTACGGCCATGATATAAATGATTTCCATCACCTAAGGCATGCCATCGAAGATCTGATCCAATGCGGTTACCTCAAAAAGTATGTCCGGGAGGACCCCCAACTACTCCATGTCAGGCGCACCCTTCACTTGCCCAAGCTAGCATTAATAATGCCCCGATCGAGAGGATGGTCGGCATGATATCCTGGGGTATAGGCCATGCCTCCAAAAGGCCGTGGGGGGAAGAAGAGGTAGAAACTATAATTCCTTTCTTAGAAAGAGTAGCAGGAGTGAACAACCCAAACAATGATAGTATCATCGTTTCCATGACGATCGCCAAATACCCTATAAAAAGAATCCTGATTGATAATGAAAGCTCCGTGGACATCCTTACTTATGATGCAATTATTCGGATGAATCTTTCTTCCGACTCTCTCCAACCGTATCTGCACCTTCGATCGGTTTCACAAGGGATTCTGTAAGAGTTGAAGGCAAGATCACTCTCTCGATCATGGTTGGGACCCCACCTTGCCAGAGCACGATCTTTCTGAGGTTCCTGATCATCTGGATGCCATTGGCCTACAATGTCATACTCGAACGTCCCAACCTGAACCTCCTGGATGCAGTCATCTTTACCAAACGTCTTCTCATCAGGTTTCCCACCATTAACAAAATTGGCAAGATGCATGGTGACCAAAATCTGGTACAACTGTGTTATCACTTGACTTTCAGCCCCCGTGAGATGATCAAACCATCGGCTCCGGTATTGCTGGACCCAAAAGAGTTAGAGAAGAGCGAAGAGCCAAAAGAGCATTTGCTAACTTTCCCTTTGGGAGATGACCTAGCAAGAATGATCTAGATCAGTGAACTCCTTTCCACATAAGAGAGAGATCAACTGCTCACCTTCTTGTGAGTTAATTCGAACGTTTTTGCATAGTCAGCATCCGATATGCCCAAAATTTCTTTGGAGATAATCACTCACAAGCTCAATATTGACTCGAAGTACCGGCCGGTCCGACAAAAGAAAAGTAGTTTCGCCCTTAAGAGGCAAAAGGCCATTGATGAAGAAGTTGCCAAACTACTCATCATCGGCCACATTTGGAAGGTATACTGTTGGCCCAGATGGCAACCCAAGAGGGGGGGTGAATTGGGTTCTTAAAATTTAATCTTTTAAAAACTATGTGCTTTGGAATAAATGAGATTAAGTGCAGGATAAATATTAAGCACAAATAAAGAGATAGAGTGAGAGAGTCAAAACACGGAAACACAAGGATTTTATAGTGGTTCGGTGTATCCAACACCTACGTCCACTCCCAAGTATCACTTGGGTCCACACTATAATCTACTTGATTACAGCCGAGTTGTTTTACAAGCTCACAACTCAAAACTTATTGTTTCCCCCTGGGATTACAATGAACCCAGCTGATTTTTTGAACTCACTAGCACAAAACCCAACCACAAGCTATCCTTAGCTTGTACCGAGGTATACCACCTCCACTAATTCAATCCCTTGATTGAACTAGCCAACAACTATGAAAAATAGAGTTTACAATATAAGACAGCTCCTTAAGTGAGCAAATATGTAATTAAATAAACAAGGGTAAGAAAAGCATGTTTGAAGCGAATTTGATTTGAGCTTTTCTTCTTTTCTTCTTTTCCTCTTCTCCTTTGAAATGTTGAATCAGGCCTCAGCTCAGATTCTTCACAAAGATTGCAGTTGAGAAGTTAGGAAAATCAGGGCTTTTGCTTTCTTTTTCTTCACTTGGAAAATCCTCCGATTTTGAACTTGAATGCCTTGGATTTCTCTTTGGACTCTTTTGGATTGGTTGATGTAAGCTCTGAGTCTTTCCTTTTGATTTCTCTCTCAATTTTTTGGATTTTCACAAAATATTTCCTTTTCCTTTTTCTATTTTTTCTCTCTATTCCTATCTCTTTCAAACGACGATTTTTTCTCCTTTTTATAGATCTCCTTAATCCAAGTTTTAGGTGGAAAATATAGCCGTTGGAGATGTTTGGATTCTTCTACACAAAGAAAATAGCCGTTAGAGTTAGGTGAAAAGAAATCTTACCATTGAAGTACGTTCTGACAGATAAAAAATCGTTCCTGATAGGTTGGAGTCGGCTCCAACTTTTCAGGTGTCGGCTCCAAGTTGGGTGTTCAAAAATAGTAAAGAAAAAGTTGTTGGGGAGTCGGCTCCGAGAAAGGAAAGTGTCGACTCGTCGCTTTCGGGAGTAGCTCCGAAAACTGTAAGTGTCGGCTCCAGAAAAGTCCATAAAACATGCTCTTTGTTCTCAGGTTAGAGTCGGCTCCAGAAACTCAGGTGTCGGCTCCCGAATTCTAGGTGTCGGCTCCAGAAACTAACAGAATGCACTTCTCTGTATCTCAGGTTGGAGTCGGCTCCGGAACCTTGGGTGTCGACTCCAGACAGTGCCAAAATCCCAGAAACCTTCTATACGCCTTGGGGTCAGCTCCTGACTATTTGGGTGTCGACTCCAGGCTCTGAACTTTGAAAATTTCTTTTAAAACATTGATTCAAAACATGTTTCTTTATTATTTTTGATTGATCAAACATTTTTAATCCCTGAAACACTTGTTAAATCTATTAGAAATAAAATGAATATACTCATGTCTTTTATTAATCATCAAAATCAATAATTGGGTCAACAATCTCCCCCTTTTTTATGATTATAAAAATACTGAGTATATGCATGATTAAACAATAAGATTTTCAAATCAAATTTCTCAAATATTTATTCCTCACAGGTAAGCTCCCCTAAATGAGGTAGCTCCCCCTATGATACTCAATTTAACATCTATTCTTTCCTTTTAACAGTAAACTTTGAATGTTTGATACCAATTAAACAGTTATATCAATTTTAACATCTATTCATCCTTTCAATGCATATATGACAATTAATTAAGCTTAATTATTCCAATGCATCTACAATCCAATGCATCTACAAATATGCAATTAAATACTCTTCCCTTTTATAACTTTCAATGCATATACGACTATCAATAACTTCTCTCCCTTTTTTGTAATCAATAAAAAGGTTACGAAGTTTTAAGTGAAATGACAAAATTGATAGATGCTTCAAAGATCAAATGACATTCATTAAGTATCAAATAAGTTCATTACATCATAATGTCAAACATTACATCATATTGCAAAAAGAAACTTCATTACATCAAAACTTCATTACATTAGAACTTTTAATAAAAAGTAAATCAACATCAAACTAGACTAAACATCATCTTTCAATAACATCAAAGAAACTTCATTACAATATAATCAAAAGTTAGTTCTAATGAGTCTTTGCAAATCTTCTAATATTCTTCCATTCCTTCACTCTGAGTTCTAACAAACTCCTTCAGTCTTCTATCAATAAATGCACATGCAGTCATAATTTTGTCCTGAAGCTCAGCATTGCATTTGGAATAAGTCTCTGAGTCTCCACCAATATCTTTAAGTTCTTAAAAAATGTTCTTGAGATCATTCTTTAAGGATTCAGCGGAGGTTCCAAGTGTAGACTCAATTTTGCCAATTCTTTCATCCAAGGAATAGAGGGTCTCTCTCAGGTTCATGAATTGGCTATCTAGCTCAGATTTCATCTCTTCCTTGTGAGTAGCAAAAATACTTCTAAGCTGTTCTAACTGAATATCGAAAAAATAAATAGATGACTGATCAAAAGTAGAAGGAACAGGTGGAGCTGGAGGTACATTCTGATTGGGCTCTGGTGAGCTGTGTCTCACGGATGGTCCTGCCTCAGAAGGGCCAGGCACATTAGTCTCAACAACCCTGTCTCCAGTATGACCTTTTCTCTCCCATTTACTATCCACTTTCACAAATCCATCCTGTGCACAGTGGCTAAGCTATAGTAGTCAGTGTGCCTAAGGTTCTTCGATGGCTCATTCTCAGAAATAACTACTCCTTGACTTCTAAAAACCAAGGTTAGGATCATCCCATAAGGCAGTGAAGATCTCCTCTTGCCTCCGGCCTCAGCCATATACCATATCATCATTCCAGCAAGATTTATTGGCTGACCCATCAAGATACTATCCATGACTACAATGTCTTGCTCTGAGACATACTCAAAGCAGCCAGTCTTGGGAAATAGAATCCTACTGCAAATGTTATGCAACAGCCTAAGCTCAAGTGGCAATTGGTTTGCCCTAACCTCTTCAAATTCAGTTATTTCTCTTCCTAACATTCTTGATAAAGCAGCTGATCTCTCACTGTGAATGTTTGCAACAAATCCAGTGACAGGAATACTCAACAGATTTCCTAAAATTTGAAAAGTAAGATGAATTCTCTTTCCTCTTACTGAACTAACAATTCCACCATCTCCTCTAGATAAATTCAGGTAAAATTCTTTAACAAGAGCTGGATAAGTAGGAACATCCAAAGAAAAACTTTATCCCAACCGAGTTCTTTAATCTGTCTACCAATGTCAAAACCCTCGGCTTCAAAGAAATCGAAATCTACTTTCCTACCCATGGTAATAACTCTCCCAGCAAGGGTATCTACCTATGGAGAGGAGGGGCCAGGATTATCTGAGGGAGTTGAAGAAGAATCATCACTTGGAGTAGGTTCACGGACGGGATGCCTAGCTGTACGCTTTCTTGTAGCAATGGGAGCATCAAAGACCGATCCCCTACGCTTAGGTGCCATAGAAATCTTAGAGAATGGTTGATTTGAGAGTATTTGGCTTTGGAAAGTTTGGAGAGGTTTGGAGAAGATTTGGAGAGGGTTTGGAGAAGATAAAAATCAAGAAGGTGTCGACTCTGCCCTAATATAATCAATTTGGGTCCACCAGGTGTCGACTCCGCAAAGTCGGGTGTCGACTCCAAGTCGCTAACATAGTTAGCGCCCGAACTGGAGTCGGCTCCACTTAAGCGGGTGTCAGCTCCAAGGTCAAAGACCGAGAGCGACACAGAAGAGGTGTCAACTCCTCAAATTGAGGTGTCGACTCCACTGATAGTTTCAGAGAAAAATAAATGAGTTTCAAACAGCCAAACTTGTCAAAATAAGGTCAATAAATTTTTGAAAAAATCTTTGGAATGTGAGGAATCAAATTGCTCAAATGACTAGATAAATTCTCCTTAAAATTATGAAAGAATCTCAAGAAATTGATAGAAATCTAGATAATCATTCCTTAGGGGTTTCAAAGTCATTCCAAAGGATCACAAATCCCTAATTCACCTCTAAGATAACAAAATCTCTCTTCACTCAAAGGTTTTGTAAATATGTCAGCTAATTGTTCTTCAGTACTAACATAATCAAGGCAAATTTCATTGTTAGCTACATGTTCTCTTATAAAATGATATCTAATTTCAATGTGTTTAGTTCTTGAATGTTGGATTGGATTCTTAGTTAAATTGATTGCACTTGTATTATCACATCTAATAGGAGTTTTATCAAGTGTTATGCCATAATCTTCAAGTTGTCGCTTAATCCAAAGGATTTGAGCACAGCAACTTCCAGCTGCAACATATTCTGCTTCAGCAGTAGATAATGCAACCAAATTTTGCTTTTTGCTAAACCAAGAGATTAAGTTACTTCCTAAGAATTAACATGTACCACTTGTACTTTTTCTATCTAGTTTACATCCAGCATAGTCAGAGTCAGAATATGCAATTAAATTTAGTGTTGAGTCTCTAGAATACCATAATCCTACATTTTTAGTTCCACTTAGATATCTTAAAATTCTTTTCACAGCAATTAAGTGAGATTCTTTAGGTTCTGATTGAAATCTAGCACATAGATAAACAGCAAACATGATATCTGGTCTACTTGCTGTTAAGTAAAGTAGAGATCCGATCATACCTCTATAGTATTTTTGATCTACCTTCTTACCATCTTCATCTTTGTCTAATTTGCATGAAGGACTCATAGGTGTTCCAAGGGGTTTGACTGATTCCATTCCAAACTTCTTGAGAAGTTCCTTTGTGTACTTTGTTTGGTTGATGAAAATCCCCTCTTTACTTTGCTTGATTTGAAGTCCTAGGAAGAAGTTGAGTTCTCCCATCATGCTCATTTCGAATTTACCCTGCATTAACTTAGCAAATTCTTGACACAAGAGATTGTTAGTAGCACCGAATACAATATCATCTACATATATTTGTACTACTAATAAGTCTTTGTCTTTTCTTTTCAAAAATAAGGTTTTGTCTACATTTCCTATAGTAAAATCATTTTCAATCAGAAATTTGCTTAACCTATCATACCAAGCTCTAGGTGCTTGTTTTAAACCATATAGTGCTTTGTGCAATTTAAAAACATGATTTGAAATTCATGATCTTCAAAACCAGGTGGTTGTTCCACAAATACTTCCTCATTTATAAAACCATTTAAAAATGCACTTTTAACATCCATTTGAAATAAATTTATGTTCATATGACATGCAAATGCAAGTAGTAATCTAATTGCTTCTAATCTAGCTACAGGTGCAAAAGTTTCATCAAAATCAATTCCTTCTTCTTGATTATATCCTTTTGCAACTAATCTAGCTTTATTTCTAATTACTATGCCATTTTCATCCAATTTATTTCTAAATACCCATTTAGATCCTATAACTGAATGACCTTTAGGTCTATCAACTAAGGACCATACATTATTCCTAGTGAATTGATTTAATTCTTCTTGCATAGCTAGCATCCAATTACTATCTTTTTCAGCTTCTTCAACAGTTTTAGGTTCAATTTGAGATACAAATGCAAGATGATTATTGATATTCCTCATAGATGACCTAGTTCTTACTCCTTGAGATGGATCACCAATAATCAATTCCTTTGGATGACCATAGGCATATCTCAATCTCTAGGAAGATCTACTTCATTATGATTAGTATCAATATCATCAATCCTAGGTGAATCATCATCTTTAGCTTCTTGTTCATGATCTGAAGATACATCTATATTTAATTTTTTAATATCTCTTTCTAGTATATTTGTATCTTCCTCATCATCAAATTTTTCTGAACTTGATGCTAAAGACTCATCAAAAACTACATGAATGGATTCTTCTACAATTAAGGATTTCTTGTTAAATATTCTATAGGCTTTACTAGTTGTTGAATATCCTAAGAATATGCCTTCATCAGATTTTGCATCAAATTTTCAAGATTATCTTTTCCATTATTATGAATAAAACATTTACAGCCAAATACATGAAAATAATATCTTTGGTTTTCTATTATTCCATAATTCATAAGGTGTTTTCTTAAGGTTGGCCTAATTAGGGCTCTATTAAGAATGTAACATGCCGTATTTATAGCTTCCACCCAGAAGTACTTTGGGAGTTGGCTTTCACATAGCATGGTACGGGCCATGTCTTCTAAAGTCCTATTTTTTTTTCTACAACTCCATTTTGTTGTGGTGTCCTAGGTGCAAAAAATTATGATGAATGCCATGTTCTGTGCAAAAATTTTCAAATAAGTGATTTTTAAATTTTGTGCCATGATCACTTCTAAGAGACACTATGGTGTTGTTTTTCTCATTAGTGACTTTCTTGAAAAATTTCAGAAATATTGAGAAAGTCTCATCCTTATGAGCCAAAACAATACCCAAGTGTATCTAGAATAATCATCTACTATCACAAGACCATATTTCTTTCCTCCTAGACTAGTGGTTCTAGTAGGTCCAAAAAGGTCCATATGAAGTAGCTCTAATGGCCTAGAAGTGGAAACTATATTTTTTGATTTGAAAGAGTTTCTAGTTTGCTTGCCTAATTGACATGCATCACAAATTCTGTTATTTTCAAAATCTAGCTTTGGAAGATCTTTAACTAAATCCATTTTAATTAATTTTGAAATTAGGTGTGTGCTTGCATGACCTAATCTACGATGCCATAACCATCCAATCTCATTAGCATTGTTAGCTACTAAGCAATGATTTTAGTAGACAAATTGTCTAAATCAATTAAGTATACATTGTCATTTCTATTACCAATAAATACAATGCTATTGTCAATGGGATTAGAAACAGTGCAGATAGAAGCTTCAAATGAAACTTTGAAACCTTTATCACACAATTGGCTAATACTAATTAAATTATGCTTTAAGCCATCTACATATAAAACATTTTCTATAAAAGTAAAGGGAGTTATCTGAATTTTACCAAATCCCATAATTTGGCCTTTACCATTGTCTCCAAATGTGACAACTCCTCCTCTTCTATCTTCAAGGGTGATGAATTGCTCCTTGTCACCCGTCATGTGTGTTGGCCCAGATGGCAACCCAAGAGGGGGGGGGATGAATTGGGTTCTTAAAAATTTAAGACTTTTTAGAAGATTTAAACTGATTTGCTCAAGATGTGCAAGTGAGTGAAATTAACTAATAAGCAATGCACAAGCAATTAATAAAGAGATAGAGAGAGAGAGAAAATATAGCACGGCAAAACACAAGATAATTTTATAGTGGTTCTGTGCAACCAACACCTACGTCCACTCCCAAGATTCACTTGGGTCCACACTATAATCTCTCTAGATTACAGCCGAGTTGTTTTCCAAGCTCACAACTCAAACTTGTTGTTTTCCACGGGTGAACAACGAACCCAGCTGGTTTTAACTCGGGCTTACCAGCGCAAAACCCTACACGTTGTTTTTCACGGGCTCACAACTAACCCAACACAAGTACTCCGGCTTGCAACGAGGTATATCAACCTCCACTGATTCAATCCACTGATTGAATCAGCAAACAATTAGAATAAAAGTGTTTGGATATGAAATGCTCCCCTTGAGCAAATATACAAATGAAGTACAAAATAAAGAGTTAGAAAAGCCTGATTGTATTGCAGATGGTAGTGGCTTTGGCTTTCTTCCTTCTTCTCTTTAACTCCTCTTGAAATGTTGAATCAGCCTCAGCAAGATTCTTGACCGTTGAAGACTTTGGAGTTGAGATGAAGCTTTTTCTTCTTTTGAAAATCCTTCGATTTGATCTTTGAAATGCTCTTGAATTTTCTTTTGACTTTTGTGGATTGAAGATCTGGAGCAGACGAATCTTCCTCTTTGATTTCACTCCTTTTGAATCACTCTATATTGAGCTAAAGATTTTCCTATGAAAGCTCTGTTTTTCCCTCTTTTTGAAAGATATGCTTTTCTCTCTTTTTGATTTTCTCTGGATTCCTTTGATTTGAAAAGAACTCCTCTATTTATAGAATCTGCAAAAATATATCCGTTAGAGACAAGGAAAAATAGCCGTTATTTGAAAATCTTACCGTTGGGCTGATGTGTCATCGTTAAAAATCGCGCCCAGATTTGCTGGAGTCGACTCATGCTTTTCCCGAGTCGGCTCGAGCTCGTCTTACCAAAAATAGAAATGTTTAAAAAGGTTAGGGGTCGACTCGCTAAAAGTGAAGTGTCGACTCCTGAAAGTCGGGAGTCGACTCGTGAAAGGCTTGGGGTCGACTCGAGAGGTGCTCAGAAAAACACTCTTCTGTGTCTGAGCGGAGTCGACTCGCACAGTCCAGGAGTCGGCTCGACAGAATCAGGGGTCGACTCGACAATTTCATGGGTCGACTCGACACAGATGCACATTTCTGTACACTGAGCGGAGTCGACTCTGAAACTCAGGAGTCGGCTCCGGAACGTATCAAAAATCAGAAACTTTTCTGATTGACATTAAAATCGTTCCAGATTCATTTTAATTCATTGTTTTGACATGAAATCAATAAAATTAACATTTAGAATTGATTCAAGAACTAATCCAAAAACTTTTGAATAAAACATGAATTATAACATTTCTTTTCGAAAGTTTGAATATTGAGCTTAAAGTCACTTTCAAAATTGATTAAAGTTAAACTTGAGCATTCTCATTGATTGTTCAAAATAAATTTGTTGCTCATTTACATAAACTCATTACATCCTTTAATAAACTCAATGGTTTTTAGTAATCATCAAAATCAAAAGGATTGGATCATATAATTTTTCTATAATCTTTCAACAATCTCCCCCTTTTTGATGATGACAAAAATATTGAGTTTGTTCATGATTGATTAGTGAATTTATTTTGTTTTCATAGTTAGGCTTAGGCTCCCCCTTAATGAGGTAGCTCCCCCTATGAAACTTAATTAAATATCTCATTGTTTATCTCATTTTATCACAATCATAGAACTATAAAATTCTCCCCTTTTTTGTTATCAACAAAAAGATAGAGAATCATAAACATTCATTCAAATTTCATTCATTCATTGAAATAAGGAAATAGAGAATTCATTTCATTTAAAGGTCTAATACATCAAAATGTTCAGTACATTGATTTCAAAATGAAAGCATAAAAAAACTTCAGTACAAAACAAGGATTGAAACTCTAGTAACTCAAAAATGAGTTCTTACAATTCTAGTTAGATGATCTACTATATTTTTCATTCCTTCAGATTGAATTTTTACATATTCCTTGAGTCTTTCATCAACAAAGGTGCACGCACTCTGAATTTTGTCTTGAAGCTCTGCGTTGCACTTGGCATATGTCTCTCCATCTCCACATATATCCTTAAGTTCTTCAAAAATATTCTTGAGATCACCACTTAAGGATGCCGATGAAGAGCCGAGAGTGGACTCAATCTTTGAGATACGATCATCAAGAGAATAAAGAGTCTCTCTCAAATGCATAAATTTATTCTCAAAATCAGTTTTAAGCTTATCAGATTGATCTTCAAGTAAGGCTTTGAGTTGCATAAGTTTGTTGATCTGAAAAACTAGCAGAAGATGAAGTCTGAACAAAAGTTGGAACTGGGGCTGGAGCAGAGGCAGAAACCAAAGGGCTCGGAGGTGCAGGCGAAGGATGTCTAACAGAGGGTCCTGCAGCCTCAGTATCTGTAGCTCTATCTTCTGTCACTCCTTTCCTTTCCCATTTACCATTCTTTTTGATAAATCCCATCCGATGAATTGTTGCTAGACTATAAAAATCAGTGTGTCTTAAATTCTTCATAGGTTCATTATCAGAATCACCACACCTTGGCTTCGAAAGATCATTGTAAGGATCATCCCATAAGGCAGACTAGATTTCCTTTTCCCTCCACAATCTGCTATGTACCACAGAATCATGCTGGGAAGATTGATAGGCTTGCCTGTCACTATGGCGTCCATTACAAAGACATCTCTCTCCGAAACATAGTCAAATCTACCAGTTTTAGGAAAGAGAATCCTACTGCAGATATTGTGTAGCAATCTCAACTCTAAAGAAAGCTGATTAGCAAATACCTCTTCAAATCCAACCACATCCCTGTTTAATAATCTGGATAAAGCTGGGGCGCGGTCATCAGAAGAAAAGGTGGAGTGCCAGACAAGGGTAATTCCAATAATCTAGAAGAATCTCAGCAGTCACAGATAGTCTTACTCCTCTCACATTGCTAATAAGCCCATGGTCTCCTCTAGACAAATTCTTGTAAAATTCTTTAACCAATGAGGGATAAGTCGGGCACTCTAGAGAACAAACTTTCTCCCAACCCATCTCGATTAACTGTCTCCCAACTAAAAGCCCTCATTCTCAAATAATTCAAAATCCACCTTCCTACCAGTAGTAATGATCCTATCCGCTAGACGATCTACCTGGGAGACGAG